>JARGYA010000366.1:0-135296 GCA_029204335.1 Mycena vulgaris
GCACGCTTTCGGGCTCCGCGGGATGACCCACGCGCCGGGCACGGTGTGCACGTCGCCGGTGGTGCGTGAGAGCTGCGCGAGTACACTCTTAAAGTCGCGCTGCATATCCGCGGTGAGCGTGCCCGCGGGCGCAAAGAGGGAGAGATCCACGAGGCAGGGGAAATTGCTCGGCGCGCGATGCAGGTGGAGGAAGTGCGCAGGGGTGATGATGAGCGTGCAAAGTCAGTTCGCCCATGGGTTACAGAATTGACGTGCTCGCGCCGCGCGGATGCACGAGCGACAACGCGCACTGCGAGTGCCCGGACGCTGTGTCGCCGACTCGAGCGCGGCGGCATGTCCCGCGCAGGTGCCGCGTCGGCGCACGGACGACGCTAATACGAGCACGCCATACTGTACTGTACTGATGCGCATGCGTTGCGCGGACCCATGGGCGACAGGATGGATGCGATGGCCCGATGCGCGGGCCGTGTGAGCTCGGACAGTGCTCCGCGCTGCACGCGCGCGCACGAGGCATGCGGACGTGCGCGCGGCGCCAGGCAAGATCCCGCTGCCCGCTCTCGCGTGCACTGAGAAAGCGGGATGCCACGCGTGCGTCGTGCGGACGGCTCGGACACGCGACGCAGATCCCCCCCACGCTCTCATTCGGAAAAATGCGCCAGAGAGAAATGCCAGTCCAGCCTCGCACGAGCGTAGCCGCCCGGGCGTGGTGCAGCTTGAACGGCGCCTGGTGCAGCACGCGCGCCGCGGTAGATGCTGAATGATATCTGCCCGAGCCTGATGTCAGCGGTCACAGGATGAGGAGAAAGAGGACGCACGCAGGCCCTAAGCGCAAAGGGCTGCGCCCGTAAGCACCACGAAGAGAAGGGGGGAGTGGGGTTGCACAGCGCAGGAGAGGCAGAGGGGAAGTAGCAACTTAAAGAGGACGGACCGCTTGTTTCCGTGGCCTTCTGCGCTGCAGGCGGGTTTCGGACTCGAAGCCGTGCGAATTGTGGGTGTCGCGGTCGCATTTATGTGGGTGAAGGTTTGGCGCTGTCGGTTCCCGGAAGAACGGGACCTCACTGGTGTCCCTCGTCAAATCGAGTTAAGAAAAAGCATTGAAAGAAAGAGGGGTGGTTCCTCGCTTACAACCACCGGCCGGGCTTCCGGGAGGCTGGTGCCAAACATATATCTCTTGTTTTGGCTGTCCTACAAGTTGCGGTTTCACACAAAGGACACAAGCCCAGAAAGGGCTTTCTTGCCATGCGGGCAGTGGCCCTCAAGCTCAAGTTTATTCACATACAAATATCGAATCAAAATCCGAACTGAGCGGGTTCGGATTAAGAATTGAGGACCCTATTCAAATGTTTAAATTTAAATTGAACCCGGGTCCAGCCGTCGCGGCCGTGCCGTTGACCGTCCCGTCCCGTCAAAGCTCTAGAACAGATCTCAACGACCGTCTCAGCGGCCGTGCCCCTTGCACACACGGCCGTTGCCATTCCGGCAAGGGGCGGCATGCCGGCAGCCCTATACCGTTCGTCCCGGACTCTCTCCATTTTCCGGCCATTATAGGTAGCCTGGTTTAGTGAATTGCGATGTCCGACTTCAACGCTACACCAGATGAAATGCCGGCGGGACCTTCCTTGGGGCATCCGAGACTCATTCTTCACGCATTTCAATGCACAGAATGGAGGCCGGATGCTTTCGGGGTGGTGGTATCCATTGTCACTCTGGAAGTCGCCGTCTTCCGCTGATCGGCGGGCTGATCGCAAGATTCTGGTGTCCGACTTCAAAGCCACACCAGATGAAACACCGTCGGTCGTCGACCGACTAGTGCGGTGCCTGGCTTCAATTCCGGTGTCCGACTACATACTATACATTTCAAGTGTTTGAAATTGGCGGGGCGTTCCGCGTTTCAGTCGGGCATGGAAAGCGCCTGTGCCAGATATTTAAGCAACGCCTCTCAGCCCGTTCTGCACATCGAAAACCAACTTCTTCCATTATGAGCCCCACCGACACCGCGCTTTCCCCGCTCACAGACTTCGTCCACGACGCATTCACGGAGATGCTCATCTCCACCGACGACGCGGTCTTCGAGGCGGCGCTGCACAAATTCGTGTCCCCCAATGTAGTAGAGAGGTGAGATTCCCCACGAGGATCAGAGCCTGGGCACTAACTTATCATCGCCAGCGACGTCGCCACAAGCACCCAACTGGACCGCGACGGCCTTGGCAAGGTCATCCGCCAGCTCCGCACGGGGTTCACGGAGCGCAAGTTCGTCAGCGAGACGTTCATCGTCGCGGACCCGGCGGACCCGACGAACAAGTCTGGCGCCGTCGGTGGCTTTCATGTGATCTCGGCACTGCAGGACGGGAAGCCCGTGACACTCACCGCCGTCGTGGCGCTGCGAGTCAAATGGATCCCTGCGCACGGCCATCATCATGGAGGGAAGCGGCAGCTCGTGACGAACGCGTGGATCACCAGTACTGGCTCGGAGATCAACCTTTAACCCATAGATCGTTCTTGAATAGTTGTATAGTCGCTTTGTAATTAATGCAAATGGGTCCAAACCCGGAGGCAATAGAGAAGGGAGGGGCGCCCTGCGTGGGTCCGGGAAATGGCATTTGCATTTGGAGAGGTGGCGCCGCAGCCGCTCGGGGTCGGCGTCGGAGCACGGAGCGGCCATGAATTTCATCGCTGCTCGCAGGAATGAAACATGGTACGGAAGGCCGTGGCCGCACAGCATGATCTGCGAACAATAGCTAGCAGAAAGGGATGGGATAAAGACAACGCAGGCTCCCGGGGTTAAATTTCCTAGAATCCATGTCCGGCGGTCTACGCCAGCTTGCTGCCCCCAGTGCGGGCATAGTGAATACACAACGACCTGGTGCCTAATGGCCGTGAAAGAATTCGTATTACAAGGCACAAAGTATCCGCGGGAGAATCCATTTTTTCTAAGGAGTGGCCGTCAAGGGGAGGAATAACACTGCGTGTTCAGTAAGCCAACTCCGAGATGCGACAGAATGCGGACACATACCACCAGTGAATTCACGCTGAGAGAGCCCGTTCCTCCATGGCTTTCAATTCCGACCATTCAGGGAGGCCGAATCTCTCCGTCCCAGAACAGCTTCAGCGTGCTCCGATGCGCGCTCTTCAGTGCGGACATGCACGTTCCACAGACACCAAGATGTTCCCAGTCCTCATGCACTCATAAACGGAGAGGTAGCATGTCGTCCCCCCTCCAATTCTCAACCTCGCGCCTCATTTCAGTGCGCCTGGGGACGCATTTTTTTGAACTCCAGCAGTTCTCGATCATCGGCGGACGCCGGATCCCAGAGAAATTTTGTGCTGTCTGCTGAGGTGGTTTCCCTGAGCGCTAAGGATTGCTCCAGACGGATGAGTTTGTCCCGGGGGCCGAGCTCGACGTGGACGCCCTCAATATCCAAACCATTGAGGAGTTTGTTGAATCTCCCCGGCGGTTGAGTTAGTGGAGCGAGGTAAAAGAAAAAAAACGGACGACAAAGGGCAATCCGGGTCATCCATGGCTTGACCTCGAGTCGAACGTGGATCTTCTGCAATAAATGACTTATCCTAGAACCCGGTGCCGACGCGGACCGTCCGCCACCGAGTCGGTACGAATAGGGACTTGTACCTCATTGAGTGTGATATGATAGCGTTGCAGCGTTGACGAACAAAAGGGGGACACCACCCGGGGCACTGAACCTCGCCTAAAAATTGAGCTAATTACATCTGTGCAAGGAATGAGGGAGAAAAGATGACAAAACGAACCTCCAATTAAAAGGAACCATCGAGGGCTCGACCCCGAGTCAAACGGGGATTGTTTCCGGGCAACGCCTTAAAAATATATGCAATGCAGACAACCGCCCGCCACCGAGCCGGTACGAGTAGGGTGATAGCGCATTGAGCGTGATAGCGTTGCAGCGTTGACGAACGAAAGGGGGACACCACCCGGGGTATTGAACCGTCCCATAATTAATTTAGTGGGATATGTGTCTATGCAAGGATGAGAGGGACTCACGCATCAAGGAAAACAGCACGCGGCCAAGAAAGAGCATGGCATTGACCTCTGGAACCTCGACTCCGAGTCGAACGGTGATCTTCTGCGCCAAATGGACTAGATCCAATCTTGTTATCCAGTGCAGAGGCAGACCGTCCGCCATCGAGCCGGTACTACTACTTCGAGGGGACGGGAACTCTCTATGTTAAGCAATGGAGTGGGAGGTATGCGTCACATGCCATTGCCGCACATGGATTTATCCTGCATATTAATTTAGTTGAGGATCGATAGAGAATGAAACTGCATGGGATGGATGAGACGAAGGAAAAGAGCGCGCGATTCAAATGAACATTGAAATCCGGATACATGGCTCGACCCCGAGTCGAACGGAGAACTTCTGCGCAAAGGGTCATCATCTATCCTGATTAATACAAATGCGGACCGTCCGCGATCGACCCAGTACTAGTCAGAATGGGACCTCGTGTCTGCGTTGTGTATGAGAGAAGGGACTCGCCGCCATCTGGGGCGTTGAAGCTCTCCTGTAAATTAATTAGTGCAAGGAACGAGCGACAAAACGAACCTGAGCTGAGGACGGAAGAAGAAGAACGCGCGATCAAAAACGGATGCAGATATATTAGGATGCATGATGGCTCGACCCCGAGTCGAACGGGGATTATCTGCCTTGAATATGGTGCCAGCAACAAACAGGCAGTGCAGGTGCGGGCCGTCCGCCATCGAGCCGTTCTGAGTTCCAAGGTGTGCTTAGTCAGGTCCGTGGTGTTTGTTGGCAATGCTGTACGGCTTTTTTGATCGCTATGATTGAGCTGAAGACGAGTCTGGTCCGCGTATAAATGTTGAGCGAGGACTAGTATGGGCCTGCCAAGCGGGGAAAATCAGAATAACGATGCGGGAATATAAGAATAACGAGGCGGGAATAAAACAAAAACCATGTCGAAGTGGAATGGCTCGACCCCGAGTCGAACGGGGATCTTCTACAGCAACAGGCGAGTATGTATGCGGCGTAGCCGCGGACCGTCCGCCATCGAGCCGATATCAAGTGTGCAATGTACCTCGTTAGATTCGTCAGATGGTTGGTGCTGGGAGATCAGCGGAGCGCTTGAAGACTGGAGAAGGTGGTGTGGGAATAAATGAATGTTGAGCAAGGAGCGTCCTATGGCGGAGTGATCAGATTCGAAATGCGTGGTAAAAATGAAAAAAAAAAAAAAATGAAAAACAAGCAGATTGGACAAGTCATGGCTCGACCCCGAGTCGAACGGGATCTTCCTGCTGCGAAGTACTTATGATGCGAAAACCTAAATCCAGTGCAGCCGCGGACCCTCCGGCATCGAGCCGATAGCAAGTGGGGAGTGTCCTTCGGGAGATCTTCGTGGTGGTTGTAATGGTCCGGCGCTGGACTGCGGGGGAGTCAAGTGTATGAGGCTGGAATCAGAATAGAGATGTGCGGGAAATAAAAAGAGAGTACTAGTAGCGCCACCCGCTCCAGGCGACCGGGCACCCCCTCCGAGGAGGGGGCTCGTTCGCTGATGGGCGAGGTGTGTACGTATATATCCTCGCATCTTATCTGCGGCGGCGGCAAGGGCAGCTAGATGAGCGGAGGTGCGGCATGTACACGGTGGTGCGCAGCGTGGGCAGGGCAGGGACGGTGGTGCTCAGCGCATCTCTGCCGACGGGGATATTCCATCGGGGAGAGAACGGATACGGCAGGAGAGCACGGCACGAGCGCGGGCACGGTGAATTCGCGTTCCACACGTGGAGACGGTAGAGCGGAAGTAGCACGAGAGCGGGTTATAAAACGGCGATCCTCTGCAGCATATACCTGCTGTACGCAACGCAGGGGCGGGCCGTCGCCATCGAGCCGTTCCGAGTCCTGAGGTGTGTCTAGTTAGGTCCGTGGTGTTTGTTGGTAATGCCGTCCGGCTTTTTTGAGTGCTAAGAGGAAGCTGAAGACAAAGCTGGTCCGAGTATAAATATTGAGCGAGGACTAGTATGGGCCTGCCAAGCGGGGAAAATCAGAATAACGATGCGGGAATATAAGAATAACGAGGCGGGAATAAAACAAAAACCATGTCGAAGTGGAATGGCTCGACCCCGAGTCGAACGGGGATCTTCTACAGCAACAGGCGAGTATGTATGCGGCGTAGCCGCGGAGCGTCCGCCATCGAGCCGATATCAAGTGTGCAATGTACCTCGTTAGATTCGTCAGATGGTGGGTGCTGGGAGATCAGCGGAGCGCTTGAAGACTGGAGAAGGTGGGCTGAGAATAGATAAATGTTGAACAAGGAGCGTCCTATGGCGAAGTGATCAGATTCGAAATGCAGGGCAAAATGAGAAAACCGGCAGACTGGATAACTCATGGCTCGACCCCGAGTCGAACGGGGATCTTCTACAGCAACAGGCGAGTATGTATGCGGCGTAGCCGCGGAGCGTCCGCCATCGAGCCGATATCAAGTGTGCAATGTACCTCGTTAGATTCGTCAGATGGTGGGTGCTGGGAGATCAGCGGAGCGCTTGAAGACTGGAGAAGGTGGGCTGAGAATAGATAAATGTTGAACAAGGAGCGTCCTATGGCGAAGTGATCAGATTCGAAATGCAGGGCAAAATGAGAAAACCGGCAGACTGGATAACTCATGGCTCGACCCCGAGTCGAACGGGATCTTCCTGCTGCGAAGTACTTATGATGCGAAAACCCCAATCCAGTGCAGCCGCGGACCCTCCGCCATCGAGCCGATAGCGAGTGGGGAGTGTCCCTCGGGAGATCCTCGTGGTGGTTGTAATGGTCTGGCGCTGGACTGCGGGGGAGTCAAGTGTATGAGGCTGGGATTAGAATAGAGATGCGCGGGAAAAAAAGAGGGCGTATCGTAGCGCCACCCGCTCGAGGCGACCGGGCACCCCCTCCTGCGGCGATCTCATATGCGGAGCTATTCGATCCAGGCACGGACGGACGGTGGGGGTAGGGCGTGGTGTCACGGAGTAGATACTTGAGTACGTAGCGCGCGGTTGTGTGCTGGGTCAGTAACTGGGAGGAGGAGGGGGGCTCGTTCGTCGTTTGGGCGAGGTGTGTACTATTTGAGACCCCTTAGTTGGCCACCCTAGTTAGTTGGCCACTTGGGTGCCAGAGCGCTGTCCACGAAGTTTGTGTCTTGAGATTTACTTTGAGGTTGTAGAGGATGTTGAGACGCCCCTGTAAACCAAATTTGATGCAGTTTGGTGTGATTGACGTGAAGCTGTGCCGGCTTTCGGAACGGGGAGGCCGGCTGACGCACGGATTTCTTAATTGTGGCCGGCCATCACCCACAAACAATCACCTACATCTCGCTCGTTTCTCGCTCGATTCACGACTTCTGAGGCGTGTTCCGTCCGGTGTACTCCCGGCTATAACCTCTGCCTTCATATGGCCCTCGATTTCCGTTGTGACTTCTTCTATTGCGTCTAAGGCTCGCACTTGTCCGCCCAAAACCGTTCCAAATGCTGCGAGATGGCCATCGATGTATCACACGACCCCGAGGTGCTACGGCCCCAGAATTTGGCATGGGTGTCAAGTACGGTGTAGGCCTTCCCTTCTCGGTGCTTATATGATTTTAACGATTTTATTCCTCGCTGCGTGGAGTCCATTACATCAAATGGGGGGTCCACGCGTGTCCGTCATTTGGGATTTTTTTTTGGCAGATGGATTGCGTCGCTGGTGTAACATGGGGTCAGAGTACGTTCTCATAACTCCTTTGAAGCGCCTGCTGGCTGATTTTGTCCATAGGTTGCTTTCGCCGTCGTCGCGCCGTCCGTTATCGGAGGCCATCACGGGCATTTCGTGGCATCCAGAACATCGATTTCATATCGATCTCCCCATTCTTTCCTGTGTATTTCCTCTTCAATACGATGTATTTTACTCTGCCACACTGTTCTGGAGCCTCAGCTCCCCTCAACCGCCCTGTATATCAATCGCCTTCGTCCCACTTTCAGGTGTGATCCCGCCTGGTTTTCCCGTCCAACGAGCTCCGCTTTCGACACTCTTCTTGTGTCTCTCATCCCTAACTCATGCCAACCCATCTGCCATCCCGTGCGGGTCCCCCTGGCGCAGCCGACAACGTCCCAAATGACGAATTCCGGGACTTGCCCGCCCTCGTCGACGTCGAAGATGAAGATAACGACGATGACGACGACAACAAGGACGCGGATCTTTGCGACGACGATCTTGAACATCTAACGTACGAGGAGCGTGTGCAACTCGCGCTCATCGCTATCCGTGCGTCCACCATGTCCGAGCGCAAGGCGTGCACGTATTATAGAGTCACTCGCGGTAACTATAGTCACTCATGAACGACACTCCAGCCCGACAGTCTCACTTTTTCCGCAGGGACTGTCCAGAATCGCGCCAAGGGTGTCCCCACCCGCAAAGAAGCCCACGCCCACCAGCGCAAGCTCTCCGAGGCCAAGGAAGATATTTTGAAGGAATGGGTCAAGGTGCGTAACCACAGTGATGCCAGATTATCTCAATCGCTAACGCCTCGAAGGTCATGGGAGCGCGTGGGATCCCCCTTGGTCTTGAGACCATTGCTGATTACGCATCTGAACTCGCTGGAGAAAAAGTCGGCGTCAATTGGGTCAAACATTTCAAGGAGCGACACCCAGATCTCAAGGTCAAGTGGACCACTGGCTTGGAGGAATGTCGTGCTCGAGCCTTGACCCGCCCTGTGGTTCACGAGTATTTCGAGCTCCTTCGCGATACGATCGACCGCTATGACATCAAGGACAAGAATATATATAACATGGATGAAAAAGTTGTCGCTCTAAAATGAATTCTTCTCCGGATCTAACTCGTGTGATCCATTATAGGGCATCCAGCTCGGCATCGGCGACAAGGTCAAGGTTCTTGTCGACCGCGACCAGAAATCTGTTCAGAAGATTGACACCGGTAATCGCGATCTCGTAACAATCATCGAATGTATTCGTTCCGATGGCACCGCCCTTCATCCTTCCGTCGTCTTCGAGGGCCAGCGTCGAGATCTGCGCTGGGGTGAAAATAACCCCTGCAATGCCAGGTGAGCCGTTGTTGACTTCATCCTTTTCAATTTGTTTAACATGCTTGCAGTATTGCCATCTCGCCCAACGGATGGACTGATCAACAATTGGGTCGGCTGTGGCTCGAAAAAGATTTTGCCCCTGAGACCGCAGCGTTTTTGGACGACCCTGCCGACTATCGCCTTCTTATCTTGGACGGCCATAATTCGCACGGCAGCTGGCCTTTCATCGACTTTGCCCAGAAGCATCGTATTATCATTCTTTGCCTACCATCACATACTACTCATGCTTTGCAGCCGTGTGATGTAGGCGTGTTCGGCCCCCTCGCCAAGAGATGGAAGGCGCGGGTCTCGGAGGTAAGCCAATCACTAATATTGCGAATGCATGTCTGAACTCACCATAGTTTTTGCTTTGTAAACTTTAGTTATATCGTCAAGGCGTAGTGATAGACAAATACAACCTGCTTTTCCACTATTCAGCTGCGCGCAATGAAGCATTCAAACCTTCGACTATTATCGCTGCATTCCGGCGTTGTGGGATATGCCCGCTTGACGTGTCGGAAAAATCGGATTTGCCTGATCAGGGGCTGACCGCACCTGACGGTACTGTCAGGCCTGATCAGGCTCCTATCAGGCTCTCCGGGGTGCCATGTCAGGCCCAGTCAGGCTTGATCATCCGCCCCATAATTTTATGGCAGAAAGCAACGTTAATTTATATACAGAATTTGTCGGCGCGGAGGAACATGTCAGAATCTACCGTATCTATGAAAAAATGAAGGTTCTCATTCTCTGAGTCTGGAACCGGCGTCAAGAGCGCGCCTCGGATCACATAGTCCATGAGAAAAAGAGTGTGTACCTTCAACTGCTCGTGCACTTGACATCCAGCCCAGTTGGTTTTTGGGTTCCACTTGCTGCTCCGAAATTCTTGCACCAACGCGACGTCAAAATGCCGCCCGGTCTCCAGCGTGCAGCGAAATAGCGCAGAGAGGCGGGCTAAGGACATGCCGGGAGCATCAGTGTTCAAGAGAACACTGTCATATCGGCGATATCCATGGAACGACGGATTGCAGCGCACGATATCTCGAAGACTTCGCCAGTCCTCGAGCGATTGATAGGTAACATGGGCACATTTAAACGGTTGCACCTGAGAGAACCATTAGTTCAAATGAACGAGAAATATGATCCAAGTTGCGTACTCGAATGAGCTGCTCATAACTGACGCGTTCTCCCGGGAAATGCTCCGCAACAAAATCTCGAAGCATGGAATCGAAATCTATTACCGAGTGGCCGGCTAATTTCAAGGACTCGTCGAAGGCCCTTGAATTTGTGGCTCGCTCGGGGGCTCCAAACCTCCATGAGGTGGAGGTAAGTTCACTTTTGCGTGGTTGCTCTTCTAGGTCCTCATCCGAGTGTTCGTCTTCTTCACGCTGCTTGTCGTACTTATCAATTGCCATGCGGATTCGAGCAATAGCCTCTTGATTCTCGTCTATTCGGTTCATCTGCAGTAGTATCTATTCATGTGAGACTACTGATGCCTCCAAGCAAGACTCACCTGGGCCGCAACATTCTTGAAATTTGTTTGATTGTATGCTTCGGCAGCTTCTTGCTGAAAGCCTTCGCCGGGACGTGTTGAGCCATGATTGGTGGTCCCTTTGGCCCAAATATCTCGTAGAATGTGACTTGTCGCGTGCTGCTTGAAGAAATCGAAATTCTTGCCGTATTGATCAGCTACCCGCTTGATGTTTGTCCGTGGTCCATCCGCTGGCCGTCCGACGGGTTGGAACGAGTTTGGTCATTGGGCCGTCCCCGAGGATGGGGACCGTTAATTTCCTTGCAGTATTTTTGATGTTTGTCAAATCTGCGAGCATTACGGTACTTGTTGCACCACTTGCACAATGGATTTGGGTTCTCGGGCGGCCGGGCAGTACGTCTTCCACGGGCCATGGTGGGAGAGGGTGGAGTGAAGACGTGACCGTGTTCCAAGCTATGACGCAACAAAATAAGTACATACTCTCTGCTCCACACACGTCAAACACTTCTTTTCTCCTCATCGCCCACCATCCCGACATCGACTATGACTTTGAATAGAAAAAGGAATCGCGTTGATGACTCATCCGACGAGGAATCAGACAATACCACTGCGGAGAATCTGGATAGCATGTCCGTGTCTGAGCTGAAAAAGGTGCGCTGTCGTCGCACTACGTAGATGTCTTACATACGATACAAATCCTAGGCTGTCCGGGCCTCCCAGCTGCAGAAGAATCTTACTGAGAAGAAGATGCGGCGCATTCTCGGCGAAGTCACAAACCGAGAAGAGGAAGACGATCTAGCTCCCACGTCGAAAAAAAACGCGGCCCAGAAGCGTCATCAGAAGCCACCAGCCAAGCGACGCCATATCCAGGAAGATGCGTCCAGTGACCGCGAGACTGGCCAGGAATGCGAAGACGCCGAGGACGACATGGACGGCAGATCCGAGCAGAGCGCGACCGAGCAGAGTGCGACCGAGCAGAGCGCAACCGTCACGAGCCTGGGGCGCCGCTTTGTACTGCTCAAGGGCCCGTGGATCAAGACCGCTGTCTTTGGCGCGATGCTTGATGACGATTACGACCCGCAGAAGCGTTTTGACGGAGAGAAGGTCCAGGGCCAGCTTCGCGATCTCTTGGACATCCTCCCGGACCGCTTGAAGGGTAAGATTATGCAAGAGGGTTGGTTCCGGCGCGCGGTGAGTGAATTCAACGCCAACAGTATATTTTTACTCACCTTCAACGGTAGTTCATGGCCGGTGTCAACTCGCAGCGTTCGAATACTCCGACCCGCATCCGGTGTGTGGCGGGAACATCGATTTACGATTGCTCCGCGGGCGATCTCCTCACTCCAGCTGCGCGCCGGAAGTTCCGCGAGGAAATCGGGTGGTACGACTTGGAAGATGACGATGAAAGGGCGGGTGGCGCGCCTGGCGAGTACGCGTCCTTGGACGTACCCATTTTGCACAAGAATGGGTCGAAGGAGTACGACATCCACACGTTTTCTCAGTCCAGTGCTTATGCGGGTGAGTGAATTTTACACGTACCTCGTTCAATTGACCACGTCTGAGCAGCTTTTCGTGGCGCTTATCCGAGGCGCCAACGCCGCCGCGGCAATGCTGAAGGAGAGAGCGACGAGAGCTTCGTGATCCCCAAGACGGACAACATGGAGCGTATCCATCAGATTGATCATACTGAGCCTGGCGCGATCGCGGCGTCAAGTGTATTGGTACGGCGAATATATCAAATATTTTGGCGACATACTGACATATTTTCAGGCCATCTGGGGCAAGTCCACCGATGTCTGCCTCCAGACGCGGGGAGATCACACCCATATCGACTATGAACAGCGCTTCGAAGAATATCTTGAGATTTTGACGACCGGCCTGCGCAAGAAGAGCCCCAGTATCTTGCGTGTCTTCTCCGAGTGGGACCGCGTCGTGTTCCCGAACGCCGAGACCAGCCATGTCGACCCAGGCAAGAATCGCCGGGGCAGGAAAAGTGACGGCTTTAATCGCGCCATGGAGGCCTTGGAGGAGGAAGCCGAACAAGAAGACGGATCGGGTGATGGCGATAGCGGGCGCGAGGTTGAGCATGAGAGTGAGCGCGACGATGAGTGAGAGGGTGAGCGCGACGGTGGGAACGGCAATAAGCAGTAGTCGGAGTCGGTGACAAGTTGTATGCCCATGTTTTCCTTTACCTTCCGTAGCCCCTGTCCTTCAGTACTTTCGCTCGCATGAAGCCCGTTGTCAATTCAGAACTTTGCTCAGGCCCGGAGTGTAGGAGCCCTGCGGTTGTCAGGACTGACCTGCGGTTGTCAGGACTGATCAGGCGAAAATGGATGGGTATGTATAACATAGAGTGCCTATTTTCAGTGTGGACTGAATGCCTGAGTGGTTAATGCTAACGTCTCTTCCTTTCTAATGCTTTGCTAAGGTCTCTGGTTCAAATCCTACAACTGACACTAATGTATCTTAACGAAAATCCTAGATTGTGGTGATCCAGATGATCTGGTGTACAATTCGTAGTACCGAAGATCAAATCCCATTTTTTTTTTTTTTCAACAATTTCGGGGGGACCTCCTGATCAGCGGCCGTCAGGCTTACCAGCCCTGGTCAGGCTGATCAGGTCAGTCAGGCTGATCAGCCCTTATAATCGGTTTTTGACGCTGATCAGCACCTCGGAGCCCTGATGGTCTGACTTGACCTGATCAGGCCAAGTCACTGCTGGTCAAACGATTTGGATTTTTCCGACACGAGACTGCCATCCCTGCAGAGCTTTTCAAGCCCTCGGAAAACTATACAACTCAGGCTGCTCAGCCGCTCCCTCCTCGCCTTCCATCTTTGCTCGTACCCGTTGCCACCGCCGAGTCGTCGTCCGCGTCGGTTGCGAATTCTGCTGTTTCCGCTGTGCCATCCTCTGGATCAGACACAACCGCTTCTATTCACTCTGCGGGCGCTACATCAGATCGTTTTACATCTCAATTATCAGCCGGTACCAGCCGCTCATCAGCCGCCATCACCGACACCCGTCCATCTACACCCCCACGCCCCAATGAGACTACCGAGGAGCTGCTGCGCGCATGCTACACCATTGCGCTTCCGTCTCCGCTTCGTGGGACAGCATCCCGCCAGGCGATGAGAGCCGAGAACGAGGATCTTCGTAGGATCGCGAAGGCCGCGGGTATCGAGCTGGAGAGGAGCTATGCGCAGACTATCCTGATGAACAAGGAGAATGCACACCTTCGTCAGCAACTACACGCAAAGAAAAATAAAAAGAAGCCTGCGCTCACCACAGGACATGCTCGGTTAATGACGAGCGCGGAGATGGCGGAAGAGTTGCTGGAGGCGCTTCGAAAGAAACAGATGAGCGAGATTCACAAGGCTCTCAGACAAATGGTCTTCCCTGGCATTCGAGCGAGGCATAGCGAAGAAGTGAATGCAGAAAAGGCCGCCGAGAAAGCTGCAAAAAGGGCGGAGAGAGAAGCGGCGAAGGCGGTGAAAGAGGCAGAAAGGGCATCCGCGAAGGCGGCCAAGGCCGCTGAGAAAGAGGCGGCGAAGGCGGCGAAGGCTGCAGCACGGGCCCGAGGACGTGGGCGGGGACACGGTCGGGGTCGGGGTCGGGGTCGGGGAGCCGTTGGAGGGAAAGGGAAAGGGCGAGCGCGGGACGACGAGGATAGTTTTGATGAAGAAGAAAGTCCGGACTCGGAGCACGAGTCGTCCGTCGAGCGAAGTCCAAGCCCCGTTGCCAGCCCGAGCCCCAGCCGTACTCCCAGCTCAAGCCCCAGCCCGAGCCCGTGCCCGAGCCCCCATCGCAGCAGCAGCCCCCACCAAAAACCGTCGCAACCGTCGTAGATGATGATTCAGACGCTGATGATGGCGGGGCCGAGACTGGAATTGAGAGCATTAACGGTCATCGCTGGGCTGCCCGTCGGAATCTAGAGTTCCAGGTGGTGTGGACGGATGGCGATGTGACCTGGGAGCCACTGTCGAGTGTCAACGACTGTGCGGCGATGGATGATTACCTTGCGCACCGCGATGTGGATGATCCCATTTGCCTTCCCAAGCGTAAATTCCTCATTAATACGTCGCTGCAAGCCACAAACGAGGAGTTAGAGGCCTCCTAGGTTGCTTGTGTATCCCTTAAATCCATATCTTGCGTTGGCTCTGGCGTGACGAAGCGAGAGGAAGGCCAGCGAGTCGCGAGAGTCGGCGTTTCATGGATTTTCTCACGCCGGCCAACTAGCCCGTTCTGGCCGTTTTTGGACTCGCCGGCGTAAAATATTCACCGAGCCATCAACACATCACCCGATCTCGATCGGTGCTCACATTTCGTTCACAACATCCATGCCAACATCCTACGACAGTGAAATCCCCAGTAGGACACTGCCTTCCGTCTAGAGATATGCAACAATGCTTAGGTGGCCAACTAACTGGTCTCAAATAGTACGTATAGATTCTGGCATCTTATCGGCGGCGGCGGCAAGGGCAGTTAGATGAGTGGACGTGCATGTTGGCGGAATGCACGGTTGCGGCGCCGTCTCTGCACCCGACTGCTTGTGGCGCCGTGTCTGCATCCGCATCGCCGCGTCTGCACCCGCAGTTCGCCGTCCCAGGGTTAAATACCCGCAAGTACTTATCACTTTATCGTTCTGTAGCTCAAATGGCCCTGCGTATATTAGGTTTCATATTCTTCCGTTTAGTTTAATATCAGGCTTACAGTCAACTCGTAGTAGTATAAAACCTGTAGTGTTGAGTCGCCTCCCCTCAGACTTCGTACCACTTGTGTGCGCGAAGACTGAGGTGAGCGACTCTCTTCTTTACTCTGATTCATCTATTGACTCGTTATGTAGTTCTTATCTTATAGGTGAATATATCAGACTTCGCACCACTTGTGTGCGCGAAGACTGAGTTCTTATCTTATAGTTCTCGCGCATTTCAGTTGTCTCAACTCAACAGATTATTGGGCCCCGCCTTCAACTGCATTATCATTGCTATGGCTACCACCGCTGTTCTAAACGACGCCCTACCGTCTTCTGTCCCTAGTCTCAAAGTCACTTCCGAGGGCAACAACTTCCCCATCTTTTCCCTCCGCTTTCTTGCTTCGGTCGATGCCAAGGGCTTCCTCGGCCATTTCGACGGCACCGATGCGCGTCCGGTTTATCCAACTCCGGCGACGCAGGCGCAGGCGGATGAGCTCTCGAGGTGGGATAGGGCCGAGCGAGACTCGAAGGCCTTGTTGTTCCAGAAGATCACAGACTCGATCGCGCTGACCGTGAATTCCATGGCGACTGTGGCGGATATGTGGGCTTATATTCAGCAAACCCACAGCACGAAGGGCGCGTATGCGCAGACGAGCCTTCGCTCCGAGTTTCTACAGTCCAAGTGCCCGGCTTCGGGCAATGTTCGCCTTTTCTTGGACAACCTTTCCACTCGCCGAGAGGAATTGTCGACACTGGGGGTGATCATCAGCGAGGACGACTTTCGTTCGACAATCATCCAATGCTTACCCCAGTACCTCTCTGGATTCGCTTCTGCGCAGCTCAGTGCGGCGAAACTCTTCAGCTCCACCGGTACCATTCCCTGCGGTCCGTCCATTATCGCGATCTCCGAGGAGTACGACCGCAAGGAAGGGGAGCGCAAGAAGCGGGGTGGGAAGGCGAAGGACGACGGTGACGAGGCGTTGGCGGTCATGGACAAGGGGAAGCAGAAACCCCGCGGCACTTGCTGGAATTGCGGCGCGAAAGGCCATTTCGCGCGCGAGTGCAGGAAACCAAAAAAAGAAAAAGACTCGAGCCCTTTCGGGAAGGCGTCGAGTGGCTCTGCTGCGGCGGTGGACTGGGACTCCGATAGCGAGGGGGCCTGGGCCGTCGATTTCGATGTCAGCTCCAACTCGGGTGACTCAATGCCTGACCTACAGTCGGTCAGCGCTTCCGAGTCGGAGGGCGAGCGCGGCGTCGATGCGGATGATTCCAGCGATTCTGACTGGTTCTCCGAGGTGGGAGAGGATGCGGGTGACTTTGCGCCGGATTGCGGCAGTTCCGAGGAGCTATCTGGGGTCGATGGAAGCGAGCACGGCTCCTTCGTCGATGTTGACCCGGACTCGGACAGCGTGGGATCGTCAGACTACGTCCACGATGCGCTGACCTCTGCGACGCAGGATGAGGCGGCCGCAGTCATCACGGGCGAGGTGAAAGACGACTCACCGCGTTCGGAGTTGTACGATTCAGGTTCAACTCGCCACATCATCCCCTTCCGCGACGAAATGTCGAATTTCGTCGATACCCCCCGGCGGTCCTTGAGCGCTGCAAACAAATCTGGTTTCAGCGCGGTCGGACTAGGTGATATGGTGGTCGACGTACCTAATGGTGTCGACGTGTCGAAACTCCATCTCACGGAGGTGCTGTATTCCCCCGAGGTGGGATACACCCTCATCTCCATCGGTGGTCTGGATGACGCCGGTATTACGACGACGTTCTCGAACGGGACCTGCACGATGCGCGGGCCCGGGGGCGAGAAGATCGGAGAGGTCCCGAAAAATGGCCGGGGCCAGTATCGCGTTGTGCGTGAGCCCGAATCCGCAAACGCCGCCGATGAGATGCTCACCGTTATGGAGCTGCATCGTCGTATGGAGCATATTGCGCCCGACACCGCCCGTAAGCTCGTGGAGAAGGGCTTTGTAACGGGAGTGCGGCTGGACATGTCGTCCGGCAAGCCGGTCTTCTGTGAATCGTGCATGTACGCGAAAGCGACGCGTAAGCCCGTTGCGAAAGTCAGGGAGGGAGAGCGTGCCCGCGAACTCGGAGACGTGATCCATTCGGACGTGTGGGGACCCGCGCCGAACGTCTCGCTGGGTGGTCGTCGTTACTATGTGACATTCACTGACGACAAGACGCGACTCACCGATATCCACTTCCTTAAGTCCAAGGACGAAACCTTCGACGCCTACAAGGAGTTTGAGGCGTGGGCTACGACGCAGAAGAAGGCCAATATCAAGGTCTTCCATTCCGACCGCGGCGGCGAGTACCTGGGCAAGGCATTCATGCTTCACCTGAAGTCTCGCGGCACGGAACAGAAGCTCACCGTGCACGATACCCCCGAGCACAATGGCGTCGCGGAGCGTCGCAACCGCACGATCGTTGAGCGAGTTCGCGCACTGCTGCACGCCAGCGGCCTTCCTCGTAATTTGTGGCCGGAGGCCGCGCGGCACGTCGTTTGGTTGCTGAATCGCACCACGACGAAGGCGGTGGATGGGATGACACCTTATGAGGCCGTTTACGGGCGCAAGCCTGACCTACGCGGAGTGCGTGAGTGGGGAGAGATTTGTTGGGTGCGGGTGAAGGGTGGTAGCAAACTCGGCGGCCGCGTCCGTGAGGCGCGCTGGCTGGGATTCGACGAGCGCAGCGAGAACGGCGTACGGGTGTACTACCCGGATAATCGCACCGTTCGCGTGGAGTGCAACGTCTGGTTCGACAAAACCCATGCCTCGCGCGAGCGGCTCGACGGGGATGATTGGGAATTTGTGGTGGACACGGACTTACCTCCTCCCGCAGACGTCGCACCAGCTCCCCTTCCTGCTCCTGCTCCTACCCCGGCTCGTGCTCCTTCCCCTGTCGCCGTGAGCCCGATCCCGTGGCCGATCCCCCGGATGTCGAGGCTCCCGCTGAGCCTGCGGCAGAAGTGGAGCTCCCCGCGAAGCGTGTGCGCAAGCCGAGCGCCCGTGTTCTAGACCTGCTGGAGGGCCGTGCTAGCTCTTCGAATCGGCGTGCAGACCCCGTCGTCCCTAGGGGTATTCGTGTTCCAGAACGTGTGGACGAGGCCGACGAGTTTGAGGGGGAGGGTCAGGCGGAGTGGATGATGGCGGCGGATTGGGTGGAGGAGTATGCCATGGCGGCGGAGATGAGCATTGCGGAGGCATTAGAGCCGCGCTCTCTCGCCGAGGCGAAGCGCCGTCCAGACTGGCCGCTGTGGGAGGCAGCAATTCATGCTGAGCTTGCAGTCTTAGACGCCCAGGGCACGTGGGAGCTAATTGATCCGCCGGCTGGCGCTAACATCGTTGGCTCGAAATGGGTCTTCAAAGCCAAGAAGGACTCCGCCGGCAACGTCGTTCGCTACAAGGCTCGCCTGGTCGCACAGGGCTTCTCTCAAGTCCCTGGTGTTGATTATTTCGATGTCTACGCTCCCGTCGCCAAACTCGCTTCGATTCGCACCGTACTCGCCAAAGCAGCCGAACTCGACTGGGAGATCCACCAGGTCGATATCAAGGGCGCGTATTTGAACGGTGAGCTCACCGCAGATGAGCAGATCTACATGCGTCAACCCCCCGGCTTCGCTTCTCCCAGCTCTTCGGGCAAAGTCTGCCATCTGCTCAAGACACTTTACGGTCTGAAGTAGAGCGGGCGCCGCTGGTACCAGAAACTCGTGGACATACTGGTCAAGTCCATGGGTTTCCAGCGCTGCGAATCGGACCAGGCCGTTTTCTTCGAGCGCAAGGACGGCCGTGTGGTGTGCGTGGTGGTGGTGCATGTTGATGATTGCACGATTGCGGCGGAAAAGCTGGCGTCAGTGGTGGATTTCAAGGCGGGCGTGGCGAAGCATGTCGAGGTTACGGACCTCGGTGAGTTGCATTGGTTCCTGGGTATCGAGGTGAAGCGCGACCGCGAGGCGCGGACAATTCATTTATCCCAGCGCTCATACATCGACTCCATCCTTCGGCGCTACGGACTCGACGAACTCAAGCCCTTCTCGACTCCCATGGAGACGTCCTGCCACCTCTCTTCGACGCAGTCCCCGAGTACGACGCGTGAGATTGCGCTCATGCGCGATGTGCCATACGACGCAGCCGTGGGCTCGCTGATGTATTGTGCCATCGCAACTCGGCCCGACATCGCATTTGCGGTCCAGTCCGTCTCGCGCTTCACCAAGAACCCCGGCATGGCGCATTGGGACGCTGTAAAGCGCATTTTCCTACCTCAAGGGTATGCGCGATTTGTGGCTGACTTACGGCGAGGTTGGCGCGCAGTTAGTTGGATATGCAGATGCGGATGGGAGCATGGCGGAGGATCGTAAAGCGCTCACAGGGTACGCCTTTATGCTCAACGGCGGTGCTGTTGCGTGGAGTTCTAAACAGCAGGCCATCGTATCGCTATCAACCACCGAGAGCGAGTACGTCGCGTCCACGGAGGCTGCCAAAGAGGCGCTCTGGCTGCGCTCGATGCTCGCGCAGCTCTTCACCCCCATTCCCAATCCTACCACCCTCTTCGGCGACAATCAGTCCGCCATCGCCCTCGCGAAAGACCACCAATACCACGCGCGCACCAAACACATCGACATCCGTTTTCATTTTATCCGCTGGGTTGTTGAGCAGGGCTCCCTCCGCCTTGTTTATTGTCCTACCGACGACATGGTTGCCGACACGTTGACGAAGGCGCTTCCTTCCGCTAAGGTCAAGCACTTCGCCTCCGCCCTCGGGCTTCGCTCGGCTTGAGGGGGAGTGTTGGCGGAATGCACGGTTGCGGCGCCGTCTCTGCACCCGACTGCTTGTGGCGCCGTGTCTGCATCCGCATCGCCGCGTCTGCACCCGCAGTTCGCCGTCCCAGGGTTAAATACCCGCAAGTACTTATTACTTTATCGTTCTGTAGCTCAAATGGCCCTGCGTATATTAGGTTTCATATTCTTCCATTTAGTTTAATATCAGGCTTACAGTCAACTCGTAGTAGTATAAATCCCGTAGTGTCGAGTCGCCTCCCCTCAGACTTCGTACCACTTGTGTGCGCAAAGACTGAGGTGAGCGACTCTCTTCTTTACTCTGATTCATCTATTGACTCGTTATGTAGTTCTTATCTTATAGGTGAATATATCAGACTTCGTACCACTTGTGTGCGCGAAGACTGAGGTGAGCGACTCTCTTCTTTACTCTGATTCATCTATTGACTCGTTATGTAGTTCTTATCTTATAGGTGAATATATCAGACTTCGTACCACTTGTGTGCGCGAAGACTGAGTTCTTATCTTATAGTTCTCACGCATTTCAGTTGTCTCAACTCAACAGTGCGGCATGCACACGATGGTGCGCAGCGCGCGCAAGGCGGGGACGGTGGTGCTCAGCACATCCCTGCAGACGGGGATATTCCAGTGTGTCCCGGCGGTGACCAAGTTTGCCAAAAATTGGCAAGCAGATGAAAAAGAAGCGGGAAACTATTACAGCTTGGATACTGCGACTGGACCGTCATTCAAGCCCAGCCTTAGTCTCGTGTTTTGCC
The DNA here is from genome assembly GCA_029204335.1 of Mycena vulgaris. Classification (NCBI taxonomy): domain Eukaryota; kingdom Fungi; phylum Basidiomycota; class Agaricomycetes; order Agaricales; family Mycenaceae; genus Mycena; species Mycena vulgaris. The sequence goes on from JARGYA010000366.1 coordinate 20,815, forward strand.
CGGGTCACACTGATCGTCATCGTCACTGTCACTGTCACACTACCACCTCATCCACCAAAATGTCGGGAATCGGCTCGTTCCTCTCTTCGCTCTTCCCACCACGCACGCCGACGCCGCCGAGGAGAAGCCCGCCTCCGTGCTCGAGATGCCCACTGAGGAGGAGGGGCCCGAGGATGTGCGCGAGGAGTGTGGCAAGGAACTGTGCATGCCCTCGACGCAGGTGTAAGCCCTGCCCGCTGACTCGTCCTCCCTCGGCGCTCTCGGCGTCTCTTGCCCACAGTCCAGTAAGCCGCCGCCCCTGCCCCTCGTCGTCATCCTTGCTAAGCCGACACAAAAACATCCGTTCAACCCAATAGCAATGGCCCGACCCCGAGTCGAACAGGGTCACTCCGCATACACGGCACACAAATCGGACGGATGCAACGCAGAGGCGGGCCGTCCGCCATCGAGCCGGTACTAGTCGGGAGCGGAGCTCCGTTAGGTTCATTAACTGCGCGGGCATTACTGAACCTGACGGCATCAGGTTGAAGTTCTCCTGCAAAGGAGTTAGTTGAAGGGGTGCAAAGACTGAGTGAACAAATGAATCTCACCCGACTGTGGAAACGAGAGGAGTTTCTAGTTCTAATGCAGTGGCTCGACCCCGAGTCGAGCGGGAGCCACCCAAATCGTACTTGGGCAGTGCGGACACGGACCGTCCGCCATCGAGCCGGCACCAGCAAGAGGTTGCGCCTCAGTAAGTTGATTAACGATGAGGCACATTCGTGAAGTCACCGCCGTCCGGTTGAAGCTCCTGCAGATCAATGGAGTCCACTGGTTGTGGCGCTAGAGAACGAGACTCCCGGCATCAGACTGACGCTCTCCTAAACATAAAGCCCGTGGAACGATGGGCGAGGAGCGATTCAGAACGACCCTCGACATGGGATGGATGAGACGAAGGAAAGAAGGCGCGACCAAAAGTCTTCCTCATGATCCCGAGTGGCTCGACCCCGAATCGAACGGGGATCTTCTGCGCGACGCATTGCGATATATATAGGGCGTGCAGAGGCGGGCCTTCCGCCATCGAGCCGTTCTCGATAGTGAGGCGTGCCTCTGTCAGTTCGCCGGGAAGCAGTGGTGGAAAGGGAATAACAGCCATCCTATTGCTCGAACCTCTCCTGGCATATGAATTGGCTAAATAAACGACAGTGAATAAACCACGAAGGAAAAGGAACGCGAGAGAGAAAAGAATCTAATCATGAAGCGGCTCGACCCCGAGTCGAACGGGTTATTCTGCGATAGCAAAGCAGGAAGATCGAGTGCAGTGCACAGCCGGACCGTCCGCAATCGAGCCGGTGTCAGGCGAGGTTGCAACCTGAATAAATCTCAGTGCTGAAACCGCGAACGCGAAATAATAGATAAAAAGACGGTTCAGATATGCCATGGCTCGATCCCGAGTCGAACGGGCGTCTCCTGCAGAGCAAACGGCAGACAGTGATGTTAATGGGTGCAGGTGTGGACCATCCGCCATCGAGCCGGTAAGAGGAGGGAGGGGAACCTCGTTAGATCCGTCCTGTTAGTTGTGATAGTCCGGGCATTTGTGTGAGTAAATGCTGAAGGCTGAGGGAAGAATAGTATACGTATAAGCCTGCCAAAGCAGAAGCATAAGAATGAAAAAAATGCCCAAGACAGAACTATGGCTCGACCCGAGTCGAACGGGACCCTCCTGCTGTGAAACCTGTCCCTATTCGGTGCAGGCACGGACGTCCACCACCGAGCCGTTCTGAGGCCGAAGGGTGCCTCTTTAGGTCTGCGGCTCGGAGCTGGTGAGACAAGTCAAATTTAAACCTGTGGACGTAAATTGGCGTTAGCCTTTCCAAGCAGAGGGATGAGAACAAAAAATGGGTCGGGGAAGAATGAGGGGTAAAACTTGAAGGGCGAGAAAAATAGAGGACAGTCATCAGGAACTATGGCTCGAGCCCGAGTCGAACGGGGATCTTCTGCCTTGAACATTCGGAAAATCCATGTAATGCAGATGCGGACCCACCGCCATCGAGCCGGGACCAGCAAGGGCCGTGCCTCATTAAGTTGATTAACGACGAGTCGCATTCACGAAGTCACCGCCATCCGGTTGAAGCTCCTGCAGAGTAATTGAGTCCAGTGGTTGGGGTGCTAGACAAAGAGACTCCCGACATCGGATTAAAGCTCTCCTACACATCAAGTCCGTGGAACGGTGTGCAAGGAGCGATACAGAACGACCCTCGACCGACCCCGAATCGAACGGGGATCTTCTGCGCAACCCATTGCGATTTAGATAGGGCGTGCAGAGGCGGGCCTTCCGCCATCGAGCCGTTCTCAATAGTGAGGCGCGCCTCTGTAAGTTCGCCGGGAAGCAGTGGTGGAAAGGGACTCACACCTGCTGCTTCAACCTCTCCTGACATGTAAATTGAAAAAAAACTGACCTCGGTATGGGATGGATGAGACAAACGGAAAGAATGCGCGCCAAAAGGAAAGCCGGAATTACTCCAGTGGCTCGACCCCGAGTCGAACGGGGCTCTTCTGCTGTAAATGAGCTGGCTACAACACCCTCATTGGATGCAGACGCGGACCCCCCGCCATCGAGCCGGTAAGAGGAGGGAGGGGAACCTGGTTAGATCCGTCCTGTTAGCTGTGATCGTGCGGTCATTTTTGTGAGTAAATGCTAAGCGCTGAGGGAGGAATAATATAATGGAATGAAAAGAAGAAATGCACTATGGCTCGACCCCGAGTCGAACGGGGCCCTCCTCCTGTGAAAACTGCGTCACAATTCGGTGCAGGCGCGGACCGTCCCGCCACCGAGCCGTTTTGAGGTCCAAGGGTGCCTCTTTAGGTCTGCGGCTCGAAGCTGGTGAGACAAGTCAAATTTAAACCTGTGGATGCAAATTGGCGTCAGCCTTTCTAAGCAGAGGGATGAGAAAAGAAAATGGTTCGGGGAGGAATGAGGGGTAAAATTCGAAGGGCGAGGAAAATAGAAGACAGGCATCACGAACCATGGCTCGGCCCCGAGTCGAACGGGGATCTTCTGCTTTGGTTATACGCAATATTTATGTGATGCAGACGCGGCCCTCCGCCATGGAGCCGTTCTGAATTGTGCGCTGCACCTACTTGCATAGATTCGTCGTCTTGATTGCGGTTCGGTGATGGGGAGGTAATCCGAGCGTTTGAAGACTGAGACGTTGGGCGCGGTAGGACGGAGCGGGTCCTGGAGAGGTACTAGTGCTAGGAAGCAATTAATATTCTCAACCGGAGGAGCCAGACCCAAAATGCAGAATAAAAGAAAATAGACTGCTCCAAGTCTTGGAGATGTGATGGCTCGACCCCGAGTCGAACGGGGATCTCCTGCGATGGATTTAGATACCATTATTCTTCCTCTAAGACGTTTTCGATGCGGGGCGGTGATAGAAATCACTCACGCGCCAAGGAAAAGAACGCGCGACTAAAATTTCTCGCCCAATCCCGTGGCGGCTCGACCAGCAAGGAGTCCTGCCTCAATAAGTGTGACAGTATTACTGGACATGAGGCGCGGAATTCGGTGCATCGACCTGCGGTAAATTCATTTACAGTAGTTAGAGTGAGACGCAAGGATGAATGAGGAGGCTAAACTATGAAGTCTTGAATTAAACGACCATTCGCACACCTTAATTAAACCAAATACTAGCCGTCTATGGCGCCGAATGTCCCTCCAAGTCAAAATTCCACGAGCAGTGAGAGTAATGTCAAATTAGAGGTCAAGATGAGTCACGACGCACAGCCCTTGAAAACTTCCATGAACTGCATGAATGGACTGCCTGAGTGAAGCCTGGAATACTAAGGAGCGCATTATTGAGTGAATTGAAGTGAAATACACCGCCGAAGACGCATTATGAAGAGTCGGCATTCGCTTGCGGATGGCCGAGATGGCCGAGATGCCCCAAATAGACCGAGCAAAGTCTCGAGGATCCATTCCTGGCGAATGTAGTCATACCTGGCATAGATCCCACGAAGAATCGTGACTAATTCAAGATGATTAGAAGTGGGGAGGTAGCGTTGAATAAACATTGAACCCTACCTGGATTCGAGGAGGCGCTGTTGAGAGGCCCTAAAAGTCAAACGAAAGGTTATTTGGATTGAAATTCAAGACGTGATTAGATCATATCGCAAGAATAGTACGAGCATACCGTGGTTAGTTCCCTTGCTACTGGCTGCAAGGCGAAATGATGAGGAGATAAACAAGTGTTAGGTCAACTCAAGTAGATTAGTCAGCATAAGAATTCAAACGGTTGAGAAAATACACGCATACCATCAAGAGATGCTTGAATTCATTCAAAATGCCTAAATAAAGGTTAGTTGGTACCATATCTGAGAGAGATTACGAGCATACCTTCATTAGACACAGTGGATCCGGGCAAAGTCCACCAAGCGTCGACGCTACTTCAAGTCGAAGGATCTGCGCAAGTCAAGCGGTCAATACAAGGTTCGGACGGTTAAAAAAATAGAAGCATTGCTGGAGTAGAATCATTGCTGCCTGAGCTATGCAGGGTTGGCACCGTGTCTAATATATTAAGAGCATACCTTTATTAGTTCGACTAGACATGGCAAGTAACGGCGAATTGAACAGGCTCTAGTTCAGTCAAAGAGTCAGAATACAGATTGAACGGTTGCCGAACTATACCTCGCAGATAAATCCAAGGTTTGGTGTGAACCTGCGTTTAATAGTACCCTGCCGCATCGCAAGTAATCTAAAACGATCAGTTAATCTGCACGGTAAATGAACCGAGGCTTACTTTTGTAATCGAACAAGTCAGTCGAGGCATGGGACCGACCAGCGAGCGACGCGCGGGCGATTCACAATCGTCCCCGTATTGAAGGATTCGAGTCGGAATGAACTTTCAAGGTTAGTAAAGTCAAGACGGTTTCACAAAGGCTTACGGGGCGACAAGGTCGATGCAACGACCAGATCCAACTGCAAGGAGACTACAATTGAAGTCAGTAACAATACTCAAGCGGCAAAGATGCGTGCGCACCGTGAAGTTCACCAAGAAGAGGTCAACCCGTCCAAACTTTAACCCCCAACTGGAGCGGCGCAGGAACGCCGTGGTGCGCTTCGGAACATCGGCACTTCGAATGGTTCAATGCAGAGGGGCTCGAGCGTGTCTGCGCTGAACCGCAATGTCAACGACACCCGAAGGCGTGAAGAGCAGTACAGGTGGTGACGGTAACGTGCGAGAGTCGCTGGGGAGAGGTGGTAGAGGTGGAGGGGAAGTGGGTGGAGAGTGGTTGAGCTTGGGTGGGCTGTGTTCCCTGAATTAAATGTAACATGGGAATAGAGCGGGGGCACAAGCGACGCACCTTCCGCCAAGAATAATCGAGTTTACCGCCAGACTCTGAACCTGCCCTTGGTACACTGACTCGGCAAAAGTACACCTATGTGCGTCAATCGAAGCCTCTCCTCACCGCAGCCCAACAGAGGAAGCGACTTGACTGGGTGCAGCGTCATTGTTACTGGGAGGTGGAGAATTGGGAGGTAGTCATCTTTTCAGATGAGTCCAAATTCAACATCTTTGGTTCCGATGGCAGGGAGTGGTGCTGGAGGATGCCAGGGGAAGCCAACGACTCCAAATACACCAAAAAAAAATTGAAGCACGGCGGTGGGAGCATCATGGTCTGGGGCTGTGTCACCCGACATGGCATCGGGGAACTGCATCGTATCGATGGCATCATGGACCGCTTCGTTTACATGGATATCCTTACCGAATCCCTCCTCGGCACTCGGGACAACCATGATTTGGACCGATTGACTATTTATTTCCAGCAGGATGGTGATCCGAAGCATACATCCAAGCATGCCAAGGGGTGGCTTGATCTCGAAGGTTTTGATATCCTTCCCTGGTGCCCGAATTCACCGGATATGAACATCATCGAGAATCTATGGGATCGCCTGGACCGTATGGTACGCACTAGGAACCCATTGCCGAAGAACCAGGAGGAGCTTTGGCTGCATTGAAGGAGGAGTGGGAGAGCATGGATCAAGAGGTTATTGACAAATTAAACAACAGCATGCCGAAGCCAGTGCGCGATTTGTTGAAGGCCAAGGGTGGGGCAACCGATTATTAACAACCGGTAATTTTTCCATATTTTTCCTGGCCATTTCACCCCTTTTCTGACGAGAACTTCGCTTACCACTCAGAAACAGCATAATAATTGGATCACCTCTGACAACCGAATTCTACCTATAGCTCGAGGTTCCTACTGTACTTGTCCAATATTATATATGTGTATACTACATTCCATGGACTATCTTTTGACTATGGGAGACCCAATCAAAAAGTGCCCAGAGTCGAGCACGAAGACCATCTTTCTCCAGTTTCACGTGATCCAATACTTTTGCCGAGTCAGTGTAAACGAAGCGTCGTCGGGTACGCAAACGGCTCTACAGTTGATATTTGCGAGCCAGATGGTACACGGGGGTGAAGTCTCGGCGGAACCCCGTGCAAAATGGGCATGTGGTGAATATATCAGCGGTGCCTGAAAACGAACCATACGTCGTGTGCGAGTTTTGAGGCGGCATAGCGCAAATTTTTTGGGTTGGAGAGGTAGCGGGGGTGATTTGAGGGCTTGGCGCGAGATGCCGAGGTTGTGGGCGGGATGTGCGGTCCACAGCAAGGTCGACACCGTAGGATGATGCGAAGTTAGTTGTGAGTCAAACGAGGCAAACTGGCAACGCACCGTAGCTCTCCGCCCTAATCCCACATCCTTCCACCGCTTAGGAAACTTCCATCCAGGGCCTCCGTGTCCTGTTTCGTTGGAAGCTTGAATATGCAGCGCAAGCGAAATGTCGAGTTCGCCGCTTCCCTTCGCCATTCCAACGAGATGTGTGCGTCGGGGGAGCTGCGGAGTTGTCAGGGAGTCAATGTAGGATGTAAGTGGCGCTTCCTGATGCTTCGAAATCAACATATGAGCGGATGTATGGTTTTCACTATACTTGCCTTTGTTACGATTCAAAGCGCTGGAGAGCGGAGATGAAGAGCAGAAAGCAATGCTAGGGTACCCAGGAGTAGATCTAGCAAGTTTCAAGGGGGTTGAGCTGGGGGATGCCGAGGAGCGAGAAAGTGTGTGTTGGTGGTCGTGCGCAAGAGACGGCTTCCCAATTAGGCGGCGCTGATTCCGGTCCGATTCTTCCATTGACAGGTGGCGGTGAACCACGGATCGCCTGGCTCCGAACGAGCCCAATTTTTCAAAAAGAATCGCACTCGCCTCCCACCCTCGCGCCGGTACCCCCGAGGTCTCCACTCAATCTCCACTGCAATTATTTTACCCCGAATTCGAATTCGGCCTGAGGCCGCACTTGCAGTCCCTGCTTGGTCCCTGCATGAATTCTATTTTGGTAAGCGCGGTCGTATCTCCGTCCCGACTCCATCCTGTCAATCTCAGCATTCCCACCGCTTCCTTCGCCAATTAAGTGTTGGACTGCCTCGAAGGCTCTTGGGCACCCATCTCTCGGCATTAAAAGTTATTGAGCTCAGGGTTCAAAGCATGCTTAACAATTGGTGCGGCGCGGCACATTCTTGAAGCTCGAGCCAACCATAATACAACTACATGTGAGGCTAAATAAACACTCCTTTGGCCGCTTGCATTGCTTCAAGGCGATCTATTTTAATTTTCCTGCGTCGCAGACTTCATGCCGCGAACTGATCCCGAGTCGGGGTAGGGCATATTAATCACGGGAAAATGGCAATGCTATGGGCGCTATCCCGCGCCTTTGCAGTCCGTTTCATCGGGTTGATTCTGATAAGATCTTGAATTTACTTCAGAGCAGATTCTGTTCATTTACATTGTATGCTTTTTTATTTCGCCGATCCACACAAGCCAGAACCATAAAATTATCAAGGGCCCACTGCGTGCTGCCATTCCATTGGCGGTGGGCTAATACTCCTCGGCTCGTAGGTCCGAAATCCCGCGCAGTTGAAAAAAAAATGATATTTGAGGAGTTCTGTTTGCGTTTCGGGGCAGCCCATATACAGAATAAAAAAACCATCTAGATTCCAGCTTCGCAAATCTATCACAGTTGGTACAGTAAGACACTCGCTATCTGGGACAGAGGTGGCAAGGGTATTCAACATCGTTGTAAACGACGCTAGGTTGGATGAAGGTAAATTAGGAGATAGTGGGTTAAAGGAATATGCGGTAGAAGTGGTGGGGTTAACATATACATTAGAATGGAGTACGTGTGGAATGCTTTGAAAGGAAAAACATGAGCTGCCCCATTCAGTTTAACGATACCCACAGGTTCTCGTACGGCTGGACGCGCGATGCGTTGAATGCCGTGACAAACCACGCAGCCTGGGCTTCAGTTTGGAAGGCACAGGCAATGACGTTGGGGTCCGGGCACCGGAATGCGCGCGCGAAGACCCCGCTCAGGTCGTAGTCAGGCAGGACCACCTTCATGATGGCACCCGCCTGTCGCGTGATATCCTGGTCCCAGTAGGCAGGTCCCAGGCGAACTTCGGGGGCTGGGGTGGCTGCCTGCGGCCACGACCGACCATCGGGGCAGTAGCGATGGCGAATCCCGGGTGAGCAACGGGGGCTGCTGACGCAACGGGTGTGCGGATGATGCCGGCAGGGGGAGGGGGCGCGGAGACGGTGGGAGCGCCAGCGGCAGCGAAGGGGGGCGCCGACAGCAGTGGCGACGGGGGGTACTCACGCGGCGACGACGGGGGCCGACGCCTGCACGATGCCTGGAGGGGGCGGCATGATCGTGGCGTCGCTGTGGGCGGTCGGAATCGGGGCAGTTGTAGCGGCGATCGAGAGGGGCGGGGCGTTATCCAGATGAGGGCGTACGATGCGGGCATTGTCCGAGGCGTTGGGGGCGCTTCATGGACGTCGCCGTCTGCGTCATTTGATTCAGCATGGCCTGCATTTGGAGAAGCATGCCTTCTGGCGACGTCGAGGACGGGGCCCGAAGAGAAACGGGGGAGAGTCGAAGCGGGGGGTAGCCGTGGTGGGGTCAGAGGATGGCGGAGCCACGGAAGGGGCGGCGGCAGGTTCGAGTACAGGCTCTGGGGCGATGGAGCGGGTGGAGGAGCGATGGCGAACGAGAGAGAGAAAGACGGGGTTTGCAGCGAAATACCTGTATTGGTAAGTACTGAGTGGTGAAGGGAAGATCGTGAGGACATACCGTCGAAGGACTCGACTGTCTCTGACCAGTGTTGGCTCTCGCGGCGGACTTGCTCGCCCATCGCCTGTGCAAGTGCGTGAAGTTCGCGCTGATTGGCGCGCACTTCAGTCTTGGTGTCGAGCTTCTTGTCCGACGCCGGGATGTCGCGGAGACCGATACTCCGTACGAAGGTCTCGCCAGCATTGGGGCGCGTAGATGGGCCGGGGGACGCGTTGCGTCAACAGGACTTGCTGCTCTGCGGCGGCGTCGCGCGGAGTGGTCACGGTGGCGGGAAGCAACGAGGTGATCTGGCTGTGTTAGATCGGCGGACCAAACAGCCGTCTTTTCTGCCCTCTGATCTTGCAAGCTTGATCGTCCACACTGCTAGATTTGGGACGGTCATCGTGTCGCGCAGCGAGTCTCATCCGAGGAGGAAATGTCGTACACCGGCGTAACGTAGAACATGATATATGCAGCCAAGACCGAATGGCTAGAAGATGCGCCTTGTGAGGTAACTCAGTTGTGAACGAAAAGCTATTTTAAACCACGGACGATAGATGAATGATGTATCGGGCGCCAAATCCCAATCGTTTGTCCGCGCTAAGACATAGATAGCTCCAAGTTATAAACCGAGTTCCTGGCGTCCTTGACTGGGATTCGAATGCGAGGGTATCTGCCGGCAGGGAACCAGTCGAATTCCGACACGCAGTTGAAGGTAGGTAGTTAGGTAGGTAGCATTACACGGCACGGTCCCCTGAGGAACGCCGGTTTCCAGGGATTATCTAATGTACAGAAGAACATGACAGTCACATGCGGCGGCGTTCTCCGAGGTTCGACGTCGAAGAGTTTGGTAAGATGTCACGTTGATATCCATCCTGTCCGTCCCATTCGGGTGTAATTGAATGGAATACATGCGGCGACCTCACCCGTGTTACACTTTTTCATACAGCGACGTCGAACACGGTCCAGGTTTGCATTTCAATCAGTCCTTTTGCGCGCGGCCCATTGACTTCGGGGTAATGAAAGCGGTGTTCTTCTGATTGAGCACAGAAGTTTGGTAAGACTCACAAACGGGCTCTGTTGGTGCTAATGAGGACCGAAATATCCCACCCGGGTGCAATTGAATGACATGACAGGCGGCCTTCAATGTGGGGCAAGCACTCTTCGTTTCCACCACCATGGAGTGCAGCAACCTCTCGAACCCTGATGTCACTGGCATTGGCGTTCGCGCAGCCATCTACGCCCAAAACCTTACCTGCTTCTTGCCCGTCATCGTGCATCTCTGGGATCGAAAGATTTCCAAAGACGAGCTGAAAGGCATCAAAGATCAATCAATCGGCATGCTAGCAGTCGCCTTCGCTATCCTCCTTACCACCATCACCCTGGCCAAGGGTGCTGGAGGTGACAAAACGATTACTAGTTACAACGCCGCTGTCGTCCTGGATCTTAGCTGGATGAACAACACCAGCACGTGGATCTGGTTTATTCTCTACGTCCACTATCAAAGCAAGCGCGATGACCGGCCCCCCATTAAAGCAAACTGGAGCGAGTGGCGCGACGCTCTCCTTGAACCTCTCCGGGAGTTGCTGGGGCAGAATATGGGAGCTAGGGGCAGCACGAGGACTAGTATCGGCATTTGGGGCATCACCCAGCGCATCTGGCGCATCGCCCAACGCATCTGGCGCTTTATTTCCGAGCAGCCTGTCCTTACTCTCGGTTCCATCCATCTCTCGCTCATGGCCGCCGTTGGAATATGGCTGTGGAGCGATCCATCCAAATTCGGCCATCCCCTCGATCCCAGCTGCGATCCCATGCTTACAGTTGTCGGGATACCTGCGCGCTTTTCATCCAAACCATTGCGCATCGCATCATTGACGATGTATTCCCTAATTCTCATTCCCGGCCTCAATCTCATTCCTCCCTTCGTCTTCTTCCTCACTCTGCATATCTCATATAACTGGTGCCGAAGATGGTACCAATCCCCATCATTGGATGTTGTCCCCCGCCCCTTCCCAGGTGAGTGTCGGAACCAGGGTGCCATCACTACAGCTTATGCCCGCCCACTATTCAGCGACTCAAGACATAAACCGTCCGAACTCACCCTCCACCTCTAACCACGGTGCCCAGCCTCAACCCTCCGATTCCTCATCAAGCCTGCTATCATCAGATATTGAGCTGCAATCCCGCCGCTCCTCAGGTGAGTGTCGTAACTAGGATGGCATCACTACAGCTCACCTGTCCTCCATTTCAGTGGTCTCTGGGACCGTTACCCAACCCAGAACTGCACCAGATACTGAACAAGGCGGCCCTTCTCGACGCTCCTCCGCGGGTAAGTTTCATACCATTGTGATGTCACTACAGCTTACCTACCTTGCGTTTCAGCGGTCTCTAGTGGCGTCGCCCTCGTCGTTGGCCTGGTGTCCCTTGTCGCCATCAACGTCCTCTTCATCGTCGATATTGAACTCACCCTTCGTCGTAACAAGGGAGATCAAAATGGCGATGACCAATGGGGGTTCGGACAAGTTCTCGCCCTCCTGCTCCTCATTATTCCGCTCCGCGATGCCTGGGGCGCATTGCAAGATATTTGGGAAAAGCTGGAAGGTGTTCAGGAGCAATTCAACGAGATACTTCGACGCGAGTGTCTGGCGACATCAGTGCAAGTTGTTGAGGAACTTGAACGTTTAGTCAAGAACGGGGCTGATCCCAAGGCGACAGTTCATCTGGCCGGCACTACATTTGGCAACTATTCCCAGCTGGTTACATCCTACGGAAAGACAGAGTTAGCACAATTCCTGCGGACATTGGTAAATGGGGGAGATGGACCTGGTAAGATTACACCTGCTGATCGCAGATATATAACCACAATTTCTGGGTGTAGATTACGGAACAGTGCTACGATCTGCGTCAGCAAAAGGCCATGTCCTCGCCGTGAAGGCTCTACTTAGGTCTGGACCTCTATCTGGGACTCAGGAGTTCATGGAACATCTCAACGGAGTGGGTCAGTGTTTGTTTTCATGATAATAACCTGGATAATTAATAATATGTAATTAGGAGGAGACTACGGGACAGCACTTTGCGCCGCGTGCGCGAGTGGAAAGGTCGAAGTGGTCAATGCTTTGCTTCAGGCAGGAGCGAGGCGGAATGGTGATGGTGAGCGAATGAGTCCTCAGGAGCAGTGCAGATGCTCAGCTTGAATCAGGGAAACACTTTGGAGCCCCACTTCACGTGGCGGTACTGATGGAAGACACGGACATGGTTAAGCTCCTAATTGGTGATAACCCGAATGCCGCCGATTGTACATGTGAGTGAGTGCCCTTTAAGATGATTAAGGCACTGAGAGGGAAATCCAGGGAAGGGTGTTGGAACAGCGGTTGATATCGCTGGGTTCTTACGAAATGAAGATATGTTTGCCCTGCTGCGGGAAAAGGGTTTAAGATCAGTCAGTACTACTGCGTCCCTCGTGCATGCTGAACACTGACCAATCCCTCCCTCCGTCGTCGATGATCAGGCTGTAAGTGCTGCCGCGTCCCTCGCGCATGCTGAACACTGACCGATCCCTCCCTCCATCGTTGACGATCAGTATGTAAGTGTCGCCGCATCGCTCGCGCGTGCTGAACGCTGACCAATCCCTCCCTCCGTCATCGACGATCAGGATGTAAGTGCTGCCGCATCGCTCGCGCGTGCTGAACGCTGACCGATCCCTCCCTCCGTCGTCAACGATCAGTATGTAAGTGCCGCCGCATCGCTCGCGCGTGCTGAACGCTGACCGATCCCTCCCTCCGTTGTCGACGATCAGGATGTAAGTGCCGCCGCATCGCTCGCGCGTGCTGAACGCTGACCGATCCCTCCCTCCTTCGTCGACGATCAGGCTGTAAGTGCCGCCGCGTCGCTCGCACACGCTGAACGCTGACCGATCCCTCCCTCCATCGTCGACAATCAGCGCGTAAGTGCCGCCGCGTCGCTCGCACACGCTGAACGCTGACCGATCCCTCCCTCCATCGTCGACAATCAGCGCGTAAGTGCCGCCGCGTCGCTCGCACACGCTGAACGCTGACCGATCCCTCCCTCCATCGTCGACGATCAGGATGTAAGTGCCGCCGCGTCGCTCGCGCGTGCTGAACGCTGACCGATCCCTCCCTCCGTCGTTGACGATCAGAATGTGAGTGCCGCCGCATCGCTCGCGCGTGCTGAACGCTGACCGATCCCTCCCTCCATCGTCGACGATCAGGATGTGAGTGCCGCCGCATCGCTCGCGCGTGCTGAACGCTGACCGATCCCTCCCTCCGTTGTCGACGATCAGGATGTAAGTGCCGCCGCATCGCTCGCGCGTGCTGAACGCTGACCGATCCCTCCCTCCATCGTCGACAATCAGCGCGTAAGTGCCGCCGCATCGCTCGCGCGTGCTGAACGCTGACCGATCCCTCCCTCCTTCGTCGACAATCAGTATGTAAGTGCCGCCGCATCGCTCGCGCGTGCTGAACGCTGACCGATCCCTCCCTCCATCGTCGACGATCAGGATGTAAGTGCCGCCGCATCGCTCGCGCGTGCTGAACACTGACCGATCCCTCCCTCCATCGTCAACGATCAGGATGTAAGTGCCGCCGCATCGCTCGCGCGTGCTGAACGCTGACCGATCCCTCCCTCCATCGTCGACGATCAGGATGTAAGTGCCGCCGCGTCGCTCGCGCGTGCTGAACACTGACCGATCCCTCCCTCCATCGTCGACGATCAGGATGTGAGTGCCGCCGCGTCGCTCGCGCGTGCTGAACGCTGACCGATCCCTCCCTCCATCGTCGACGATCAGGATGTGAGTGCCGCCGCATCGCTCGCGCGTGCTGAACGCTGACCGATCCCTCCCTCCGTTGTCGACGATCAGGATGTAAGTGCCGCCGCATCGCTCGCGCGTGCTGAACGCTGACCGATCCCTCCCTCCATCGTCGACAATCAGCGCGTAAGTGCCGCCGCATCGCTCGCGCGTGCTGAACGCTGACCGATCCCTCCCTCCGTCATCGACGATCAGTATGTAAGTGCCGCCGCATCGCTCGCGCGTGCTGAACGCTGACCGATCCCTCCCTCCGTTGTCGACGATCAGGATGTAAGTGCCGCCGCATCGCTCGCGCGTGCTGAACACTGACCGATCCCTCCCTCCATCGTCGACGATCAGGATGTAAGTGCCGCCGCGTCGCTCGCGCGTGCTGAACGCTGACCGATCCCTCCCTCCGTCGTTGACGATCAGAATGTAAGTGCTGCCGCTTCGCTCGCGCGTGCTGAACCCTGACCGATCCCTCCCTCCGTTGTCGACGATCAGGCTGTAAGTGCCGCCGCGTCGCTCGCACACGCTGAACGCTGACCGATCCCTCCCTCCATCGTCGACAATCAGCGCGTAAGTGCCGCCGCGTCGCTCGCACACGCTGAACGCTGACCGATCCCTCCCTCCATCGTCGACAATCAGCGCGTAAGTGCCGCCGCGTCGCTCGCACACGCTGAACGCTGACCGATCCCTCTCTCCTTCGTCGACGATCAGCGCGTAAGTGCCGCCGCGTCGCTCGCACACGCTGAATGCTGACCGATCCCTCTCTCCTTCATCGACGATCAGCTCGTAAGTGCCGCCGCATCGCTCGCACACGCTGAATGCTGACCGATCTCTCTCTCCATTGTTGATGATCAGCTCGTAAGTGCCGCCGCGTCGCTTGCACACGCTGAATGCTGACCGATCCCTCCCTCCATTGTCGCCGATCAGCCCGTAAGTGCCTCCGCGTCGCTTGCACATACTGAACACTGACCCATCCCTCCCTCCATCCTTGATGATCAGGATGTAAGTACTTCTGCTACATGTGGATACTTGTCTCAACCCCGCCACTTTAGAAGCAGCGTACCCTTCGTGGATATGTACAGAGAGACAGAGCTGGGGAATAGACAAGACAGCGGCTGTCCGTCAAAGGGTGTTACTCCGGCATCCGACTGTGAGGAAGAATCTGTAGGAAACCCATCGATCTCCTTGAAAGTGACTGGATCTGAACAAAATTTGTACCACTTCTGTTGAAATCATCTCCCCCCGTACGATTGGAACCGACCCGTCGGTTTCGGAGTTTGAGAGAGTTGTTCCCTGCATTCCAATCTCAGGCAAGGTCTGCATATCGCCAACTAGGCTGGTGACCAGCCTGCTTATGAAGCGCAACAAGTGCAGTGAGCGCGTTGGCATAGGCAAGCAGGCACTTCTCGTACGCTGTGCATGGGCTGAGTACGGAGTTTGAATTTCTCTTTTTCCCTCTTTTTGAGCTCAAATTGAATTGTTTGAAAAATTCAAAGATGAATTTGCTATAAAATGAATTCATCAGCAGTACTAGTACGCCGCTATCATGAAATAAAACTAGCCCATCTCAAGTTTGGCCCGGTCCCACGCCCTGGTGCACTTAGGTCCATGTGGAACGTAACACCTATCCTCCACACACATGTACAGTTTTCCGTCAGTCAGTGGGACCCTAAAATTAGATCGCTGATGCCTACTTCCTGATATAATTTTCCTAAAGTCCTATTCACCCAAATGTGTCAGATATCCTATATGTTGTCGCCCACAAACCTTCAGGCCGGTTGAATAAGAATTGTTGGCAAATTTCAAGCCGATTGAATAAGAATTGTGTGAGCAACAGCAAAAGTTGACTGTCGTGGATCGAATCCCCTGCCAAATTGGGAATTTATCTCTCGATTTAACGCTTCTTTCTCAGTGGATATGGGTCATTCTTGTCGGAGGAAAGTGTTTAAAGTATACTACTACAATCTGAGCCAGATTTGAGGCCGATAGTATCACGGACTAGGCCGATATTGACTGTCCCACGGACTGATGGTGTCCCACTGACCGTTGGAAAACTGTACATGCGTGCCCTCGCCCCACCATGCTCTACTTAACTTGAGTTGTTGGCCAACACTGAAGTCTCACCACACTTAAGTCTTGCTAACGACTTGAGTTCCATGGAACCTAAGCTTACAATTACATACTAGGTGCTTATATGTTGTTCATATCCGTCTCGACTTGAGTAATAGAGGGGCTGGAAAGCTGGATGAATTACAGTCAACAAGAGTGCGGTGGTTGACTTTCCTGCATAGAGCCGAAGTGGCTTCAATAGACACTCACTCCCTAGCAATGGCGAGCCTCGCCCGTTGCAAGAATTTACTCCTCAACGGGGAATAACGGCCTTGACTTGATTTTTTGTGTGGCGGCCCGGGCCCCCTAAGACCCCTATTTTGGATCCCCCGGGGCTTATCTTTGCTTATTCAACTCCCAGACTTTCTGTGACCGCCCCGGCGCTGAGATTTGGGCCGGGGCTCCTGAGATGGCCGGCAGTTTTGATGTGAAACAATGCTGTCCCTCGGTTTTTCACAAATCCAAGTACACCATTATTTTCCTGCTATTATCGGGTACACCCACCCAAGTTATAGGCCCGAGCGCACCCTTATTCGCAGCACGACTACGAATCTGCCTGAAATCACAAAAATTCCAGTCCTTCTTGCCCCAAGGCACGAAGAAATTGTGGTCTAAGAAACCAGGCTGAATCGTGGCTTTTTGGCCATATAGGACCCAGATCCCATAAAGCGCAATAATTTCACCCGTCTGCTGTTCTTGCGGCCGAGGAGAGGTTGTCAGAACGCGTTCAACATGTTTTAAAAAGTTATCGGGGACATTGTTTGTTCGCCATTGAACTCGTTGTTTAAAAATAACACCATTTGTTCGGCCCAGCCATTGCTTATTCTCTTTCCGCCAGCGCGCACCGCCGTACTTCCTGCCTAGACTCGAACCAGTCCTATCAGAAAAGTGCACAGATCAAAGATGGTCGTTTGATCAGTACCCGATAGGGACTGGAAGATAATCCGCCAAATTAGTATAGGCGGAAGTTGCCGAGATTTATAAAAAACTTGTCATTTTGCAAGCGAGCCTCTGCGACCGACTTTCTTCTTTCTAAAATCCGAATAGACAGTTTTCTAGAGGGTAGAATTCTAAGAGTCTTCATGTTCTCCAAATTTTAAAGCAATCAATTTTAACCCCTGGCCGATCCGATCTTGTTTGGCTCAGGGGAATAGGGGCAACTACATGCCTTTCACTCCCGTCGCGATAATGGACCCAGAACGACTTAAAATCGGTGCGGAAACCCTTTGCGATGTCTTTGGTCTCCCATCCCTTCATCCACACCAGGAGGAAGCCGGCCAGAGTATTCTCAGAGGGGTCCGCACTTTTCTAGATGTCCCAACGGGCGGCGACAAGACAATTGCCTTCTGGTATGCCCTGTTCTACCACTGGCAGCCTGGAAATACTTCAGAGGACTGCCAGAAGGTCGTTCTCGTTGTTGGACCCCTGGTTGGGCTCCTGGAGGCCCAAGCGAAGACTTTGAATGAGAAAAACATACCTGCAGCCGCAATCACATCCAAGAGCGAAAATCTAGAGCAACTTCTGACGGTGCGGGAACAGCCATCAAGATATGCCATCTTAAATTTCGTTCTCAGGACCTTGGCAATAACAAGTTCCGTGTCGGTCTCGTAGGCCCAGAAATGGCACTCAGCACGCAATTCCACCAGAAAGTTTAGAACAACATTTTATTCGCCACCAACATAATCACCCTTGTTATCGACGAAGCACACTGTATTTGCGAGTGGGGCGGGGACGATTTCCGGCCAGAATATCGCAAAATCGTCCAGCTTGCCGCCCGGCTGCCTACCGGGACTCCAATACTTGCCGCGACTGCGACCGCACCTCACGTTGTCATTAAAGACATCCTGCGCTACCTCGACCTAGGGGAGGATGTCGCACGGGTCCAGGTCTCAAACGAGAAGCTAAATGTATCGTTAGCAGTCCGCATACTACAGCACGAGCCGGACTCGTTTGCTGACCTTATCACGCTGTTTCTGGAGGACTTCGAAGAACCTGAGGACTTCCTGCAGACCTTGATTTATGTCAACGGGCGTCAGGATGCCGAAAAGCTCCATGAGTTTCTGCGGGATAACACAGCTGAGGGGATTGATGTCAAGATATTTGAGTTTTATCACAAAGTGATCGACGACGAACGGAAGCACAGTATTCAAGATGGACTGAACGATGGCACGATGCGTGGTGAACCTGCGACAGATGCTCTGGGCCTAGTAAGTGCGCAGCATGTGTTAAGAATAAAGCGGCAGTCTTGGCCTTTGCCTTCTGAGCAGCCTCCTGTTCAACCGCTTGTGCCCTTGCAGCGGCTCCCTCCGCCTTCTTCTTTTTGAGCTCTGCCTCGACCTTTTCGTGTGCCCCACGGCCCGGTGCATCTTGAGCTGTACCCAGACGCCGGATTGTCGAGGTGAGCTCGCGTGGTTCCGGGGTGTACGTAGCACGCCCCCGAGACTCCTTCACAGGTGTTACATCGAAGACAGAAGACATTGGAGAGGAAGCGGGAGGTGGTGCGCGCCCGGGGGGAATATCCGATGGGAGGAGACGACTGCCTGAGGCCGCGGGGGGCGTCCACCACCCAAACATCGATGGAAGAGATGGCAGGGGTGTAAGGTTTGGTTCTGTCTCCGGGGTCGAGGGCCGCGGCGGGCTGTGATTAAGCACTTCTTCCATCGGGGATGTGGGCGGGCTGGGGACTGTGTTTTTGGGCTCTGCTCGGCGGCGTTAGGGCTGGGGAGGGGCGTAGTCATCGTCAGAGTCGTCCTTGCGACGTATAAAAGGCATGGTAGGTCGGTGCGAGCGGTGGACGACGAATTGGTAGGTAGCCCCTAAGGGAGAGTGGTAGGAGTAATCACGCTATACTGCACTCAGTTTACACGGTATCGAAAATCCGAAAAAAGGGGAGGTCTTACAATCTCTCTGGCTGCAGAACTGTCCGTTCAGATTTCCTGAGGGAAGAGGTCGGTCGCAGAGGCTCGTTCGCAAAACGACAAGTTTTTTATTCCCGCTATCTTTAGTAGTGGGTTTTTGTGGTGATTTGGAAACCGTTTGCTTAAAAATTTTGGCGCAGTTTCATACACCTTCCTCTTCGAGCGAAAAACTGTTTGCTGATATTTATTTACTGGCCCGATCAGGAAATGATTTTGTACATGTTGTCCTTCCGCCCTTCATTTCCCGCTGTCTCATCATCCCTTGATCATGATCCTTTCCGCCGTCCCCTGTCCAGCGCACACATATAAGCAACATCATTGGTTTCGCCCGCATTCCGCACACGTTGGTTTCCCCTGCTCTATCCTCTCAGGTCGCTCTACCTCGGAATTCCGTTTACTGTACTATTTCGACCGAGTGTTCACCCCGTGTCACGTGTCACCATAAGTGTTCACTTTCTTAGGTGTTCATTTCTCGGTAATCACATCAAAACTACCATAAATGGAAGTCCGGCGAATGCCGGAGAGGAATTTTTGATGTTTTTCGGCCTATTCGAGCCTCGAAAACTCAATGTCACCGTCACCAGTACCAAAAGTGTTCAGTTCAGTGGACCGCATCACGCGTTACCTGAACACTCGGTTGAAATAGTACAGTACTTGTTTGCTGTCTCTGCCGGCGGCTATGGCCCTTCTCCTTCTCCGTGAAGTGCTCCTCGTCGTCCTTCTACCCTTACAATGTTGTCCTTGGTCTCGACTGGGCGGCTTATTTCCCGGACTCTCTTCTGTACACTGGCATGCACCTTCCAGCCGGTTTTGATCCTTGGGTGTTCTTCTCATCCTGTCTGCCCTATTTCTCCTCCTAGATCTAATCTTTTTTTCTGATCCTTTCTCCCTCACAAACATCCCCCCCCGTGAGCTTCATCCGTCCGTCTTCACGCCTCCATGGACAATAATCAGTTGAGCCATTTAGTATCTCGGTACGCTACCTGCTTTACCTCGATCTGTCTCCTGCTGACTGTTTGTTTGTGTCAGCAGCCACCGCTTTGCCGATCCATTTTCCCGCAGAATACTCTGTCCACGAAAGTGAATTTGGACGACCTATTCCCGCGCAATTGTCAACGCCGTGGCTCGTCGAGTTTTGCACTCCTTGTCTCCATTCCCTCGTCATATGTTATCGGACCTCCCCATCACATTGGGTCGTCCTCGCGATCTCAACTCCCGAATCTGCAGACCTACCACAGGGCCGTACATATTACTTAAATCTCCATACTCAAGAGATCTCTCCTCTGGGCCACCTCTTCACTATTCACGCACATTGCTCTATTCCATATATTTCCGACTCGTGCCTAATTGGGGGCTGCCTCCCCGTGCTCCTCTCAAACTTATTGTTACTTATTTGACATCTGATTTCTTTGTATCTGTATTCTGACAAGACGTGAAATCCAATTATATTGTACTCTCCTCTAATTTTTCCTGCTTGCAGTGAGTAAAAAAACTCAGCCGAGAGCTGATATGATGGAGCGGAACGAAAAAGATGGATAGCGGGCCCTGCCGCGCAGCGGGCTACAGAAATTATAAATCTCGGCAACTTCCGACTGTACTAATCTGGCGGATTATCTTCCAGTCGCTATTTACCCGTGACATTGATCGACTATCATCAGTGTGGACATTTTCTCATAGCGACTGATTCGAGTTTAATTCCTGCCTTGCCCGTCTGATCCCGGCTCTCCCCCCGCTGTTTGTCAAAAAAAAAAGAAATTCAGAAAAGTTGGAGAAAAAAGTTGGAAAAAATCACGTCGCCAACCCGGATCGCCGGCTACTGAGGCCTGAGGATTGAAAGCCCCCGCGCCCCGAACCCCAGCCCCGACAGCCCGTCGTCGCGCCCCCGCCCAGCCCGCTCTCAGCGCGACGCGTCTGTTTGGCGCTGTCTGCCTAGAACCTCGACGGTGATTGCCGCGCTGGCACTCTTGTCTTCTTCCTCCCACCGCTAACCCCGCCCCCTCCTCTCGTCCCCGCGCAGACCCCGTCCGCCCTCATCAGCCTAGCTCCGCCGCAACGTGGACCTGGTTAGCGTAGCCACTGCCGTCCCTCCACCCCGTACGTATCTTCCTTCTCTCCTTTTCTCGTCTGCTTTCGTCGGGATTCATGGGACACGCCCGTCTCGAGCCCGTTCTCGTCATTACCCCTTGGCGCCCCAGCACAGTGCTTATGATGCTTCTCGGCGCCTCATCCCATGACCTCGCTCAAGGGATAGTGCCGCCCCCACGCCGTCGTGTTGTCGATGGCTGATATGCTCATCCGCTGGACGACGGCATACCGATCCCTCCCCTCCCCTCGCCCCAATCCTCTTCTCCCTCCTCCCCTCTGATTTGCGACCCTTGCTTACCCATCTCCAATTCTTTCATAGGACCTCGCACCCGGTACATCCGCGATCCTGATGCTCAAGACCGACTAGCGCACGACACCGGCCCTTCCATCATGGTACCTGAACAACTCCTCGATGGGATGCCGAGTGGTCTACGGCGACAATAGAGAAACGCAATTTGCGTGCGCAGGACGCTGTTGAAGTCCTCGGTGAGTCGTCTCCCCCCCCCATTCGTCCTCGCTAGCACCCGCGCGACGTCGACTGCGCTGCATATGTAGCGTAGATCGTTTCTCTCTCCCTCCTTCCCTCACCTCCATCAATCTCACACACCCTACAGACACTCGCCTCCCGCCCGTCGTCGTCCTCGCCTCGACCTTCGCAGCTCCCGCGCCGGGCTTCCGTCCCGTCTCCCCAGCATTGACGATATGGCTCCTTCGTCGGCCCTCCATCCCACCAATCAGCGCTCACATGGACTCACCCTTCCCCCGTCGCCGCTCGACGTCAATGTTGCCGCGCCGCAATCTGCGACCTCGTTAACGACGGCACCACCCTCCGCGCCGCACGGCCACCCCGCCCATCCATTGCCGCCCCCGTCTACACCCTTCCGCGCGCCCTGCTCCGACTATGTCGCGCGCGCTGCGCCGGCCTCCTTCCCCCCGCCGTTCTCTCACACACGTCCGCGCCCCGCCCGCTCGTCCGCCTCGGCACCTCACCCTTCACCACCACCGCGAGCCCGCCGCGCGCCGCGCCGCCGTATCGTCTCAAGCGATGGGGCTCCGACACATCGGCGTCGCTATCCGGCGTACCTCCCCTGCGCGACCGCCTCGCTTACGCTTCGCGGCCGTCCACGCCCCTTCGTACCCGCGCCATCGTCGCTTCGTCCCTACGAGTTGCTCCTCTCTGCAGCTGGCTAGGGAAGAACGGCTAGAAGAGTGGGGCTCATCCGCGTGTCCCGCGCCCTTCCCGCGCGCTGCTTGCGATTTCATTCCCTGCGGCCGCAGGGAAGACGATTGTCGAATTCCATCGCACCTCGCAGACTTGTTACTGTACTCCTCCTGGCATCGTTTCGTCCTTGCATCCTGTACTCGCACTGTATCGTTGACTTTATCAGAGTACAGATCATAACTATACAACGCACTTTCGTTTGAAGGTCCTGTCTTTAAATGTTCGCAATAATTTTCGCTGCGTCGGCAACGGGCAAACAATTCGACCTGCGGAAGTCTTTGACCTTGAGCCTCATCATCGCTTCGTTGTTAGGATATTTGTGTGCAAGCGGGGTTTGCTGACCACCTTGAAACTCGGGCAGCTTCTGGCTCAACTCTGTTCAAATTGTCACGGTCAAGAGTAAGCAACTTGATGCTCAATTGTAAACAACGAAGATGCTTCAAAATGTCGGCCGAGGAAATATCTGGCAACCTCTTCACTTAGCTCAACATCATATCGGCAGACATTCCTGGCCCTGTTTTTGAACAGGTTCACTCGTATCGTCAGGATTTCTGCCTGACAATCCCCGGGAATTCTCGGGTAACCTGTTTCGATCCGTTCCGCATTTTACTTTGTTGATGGATGTGGATCTTTCACTACTCAAGACTCCAATTTTTTCAACTCCCTCACTCCTCCTCATGAATTGGCCTGAAAATCCCCGGATCGTTTGATGTGTCCGCCCAGCTCCTCCGCCTTTCATCCCCTGAAGGCCTGAACTTCCCGGGAATTCCCGGGGAAAATCTCTCTGTCAACGTATATTTCTGGAACCCCCTTCTGGCAACACGTTGGTCCGACTTTGCTGCAACAACGCGGTTTTATCCTCCCAACCCACAATTCATCTACCACCTTACCTACAACTTTCAATCAGAACTCCGACAGGGCATGGTGGATGCATTGCCCTCGGAGAAGTTCACTCAAGTTATCAGCCCCCAATACACGAGAACTACCTCGCACGCATCGCCAGCTTGGTGCACCAGGCGCAGGCGACGCGCTCGCGATTCCAGGACCTGGCTGACCTGTTCTCCGCCGTTGTCCTTCCCGTTAGCGCCGCGTGCTCCGCCATCGCCTTTGTG
Organism: Mycena vulgaris; assembly: GCA_029204335.1. Taxonomy (NCBI): domain Eukaryota; kingdom Fungi; phylum Basidiomycota; class Agaricomycetes; order Agaricales; family Mycenaceae; genus Mycena; species Mycena vulgaris. The sequence continues at coordinate 44,222 of JARGYA010000366.1, forward strand.
GTGTGGTTTTTGGTCAATCGATAGGGGAGGCATCTGTCGTCTACCCGCTCAACAGTTCCTGACACAGGCAAAGAGCAAGCAGGGGATTCACCAGAGGAAATAGTGTACCTTCCTGGTGTTCCAACCAAGAGAACTTCAGCTTCAATCATATGCATCCGTCAAGCCGTGTAGCTGAGGTCTGACTTTGGTCTGACATCGGTGCCAGTGGACCCCTCGAATTCAAGGCTTCCGGCCTACTTCCGGCTGAGAACGGGGTTTCACGACATTGCGAAAGGCAGGTGGGAAGGTTCCCCTGGCAAGGAACCCGGCCAGGAATAAACGTAAGGAAGAAGTTGAGAAGAAGCCGCGTTGTATGTGTCTGTCAATTCTTTGTCCGCTTCGGCATCGCGCGGCATCAAGCGCGATGTCGGCTTCACACATCTGGTTGAAATGGGCATAGAATAATAAAAATCGCGGGGGAAATGGAAGGGAAATTCGGTCGTGATCTTTACGGCCTTGCGCGCCTGCGGGAGTTTCAACTATTAAATCGAGAGCAGTACGACTCGGGGATCTACGTAGAGTTGGCGCGATTCAGAAAATGCACATGCAGATATGAAGGAGGTTGACCAGACGAGCGATTCATAATATATTATGACAATATCTTCTCAAGTAGTCACCTTTGTTTCGTCCAGGACGTCCTCAACCCACCCCGGACCATCCGCCTTCCCCCGCGTCAGACGCTCAATGCGACCATCGAACCACTCACACCTCACACCCTCGAACCACGGGGCACGCCGCTGAACCTCGTCCGCGAACGCCACGCGCCCAAATGTCCCGCAACGCCCCGCGTCCGTGTCGTGCACATACACCCACCGCATCCCAGGCTCGAACGGCGTCAGGAACTCCGCGAGCGCGCGCGCGTCCTGCGCGCAGGGGCCATAGAGGACGAGCGACGCGACGCAGTGGATTGGGCGCGCTTTCGGGCTCAGCGGGGTGACCCACGCGCCGGGCGCGCGCAGGGCGATGCGCACGGTGTGCACGTCGCCGGTGGTGCGTGAGAGCTGCGCGAGCACGCTCGTAAAGTCGCGCTGCATATTCGCGGTGAGCGTGCCCGCGGGCGCAAAGAGGGAGAGATCCACGAGGCAGGGGAAATTGCTCGGCGCGCGATGCAGGTGGAGAAAGTGCGCAGGGGTGGTGATGAGCGTGCAAAGTCAGTTCGCCCATGGGTTACAGAATTGACGTACTCACGCCGCGCGGATGCACGAGCGACAACGCGCACTGCGAGTGCCCGGACGCTGTGTCGCCGACTCGAGCGCGGCGGCATGTCCCGCGCAGGTGCCGCGTCGGCGCACGGACGACACTAATACGAGCACGCTGTACTGTACTGATGCACACGCCCTGCGCGGACCCATGGGCGACAGCATGGATGCGATGGCCCGATGCGCGGGCCGTGTGAGCTCGGAAAGTGCACGCGCTCCGCGCTGCACGCGCGCGCACGAGGCATGCGGAGAGAGCGGGATGCCACGCGTGCGTCGTGCGGACGGCTCGGACACGCGACGCAGATCCCCCCACGCTCTCATTCGGACAAATGCGCCGGAGAGAAATGCCAGTCCAGCCTCGCGCGAGCATAGCCGCCCGGGCGTGGTGCAGCTTGAACGGCGCGTGCTGCAGCACGCGCGCCGCGGTGGATGCTGAGTGATATCTGCCGAGCCTGATGTCAGCGAGCACAGGATGAGGAGAAAAAGGACGCAGGCCCTAAGCGCAAAGGGCTGCGCCCGTAAGCACCACGAAGAGAAGGGGGGAGTGGGGCTGCACAACGCAGGAGAGCCAGCGGGGGAGGAGCAACTTAAAGAGGACGGACCGCTTGTTTCCGTGGCCTTCTGCGCTGCAGGCGGGTTTCTGAAGTGAATCCGTGCGGAATTGTGGGTGTCGCGGTCGCATTTATGTGGGTAAAGGGTTTGGCGCTGTCGGTTCCCAGAAGAGCGGGACTTCGCGCATGCCGTGCGCGAGGGACTTGAGCAGGGGCGGTCCACGCTCGGGCCGGGGCTCAGCGCGTACCCCGCGCACGCCGGTGGGGGACGGTGGCGCGCCGCTGAAAGAGGAGAAGAATAGATGGGCAGGAGCGGAGGAGCGCATGCGGTTTAGCCATCTCGAGCAAGTTCTCGGGTATCTATGCGCACGGCGTTAGCACATTAGCAGCGGGAGAGAAAGAGCAAGGCTTGACAGCTGTGGCGGTGCTGCGGCGGGAGAGTCAACCGATCGGCGATCGCGTTCTCTTTCAGGCCAAACATATATCTCTTGTTTTGGCCATCCTACAAGTTGCGGTTTCACACAAAGGACAAAAGCCCAAAAAGGGCTTTCTTGCCATGCGGGGCAGTGGCCCTCAAGCTCAAGTTTATTCACATACAAATATCGAATCAAAATCCGAACTGAACGGGTTCGGATTAAGAATTGAGTACCTATTCAAATGTTTAAATTTAAATTGAACCCGGGTCCAGCCGTCGCGGCCGTGCCGTTGACCGTCCCGTTCCGTCAGAGCTCTAGAACAGATCTCAACGACCGTCTCAGTGGCCATGTCCCTTGCACACACGGCCGTTGCCATTCCGGCAACGGGCGGCATGCCGGCAGCCCTACACCGTTCGTCCCGGACTCACTCTCCATTTTCCGCCCATTATAGGTAGCCTAATTTGGGGAATTGCGATGTCCGATTTCAACGCAACACTAGATGAAATGCCGGCGGGACCTTCCTTGGGGCATCTGAGACTCATTCTTCACGCATTTCAATGCACAGAATGGAGGCCGGATGCTTTTGTGGTGGTGGTATCCATTTTCACTTTCGAAATCGCCGTCTTCCGCTGATCGGCGGGCGGATCGGATGAAACGCCGTCAGGCGTTGACCGACTAGTGCGGTGCCCGACTTCAATTCCGGTGTCCGACTGCATACTATACATTTCAAGTGTTTGAAGTTGGCGGGGTGTTCCGCGTTTCAATCGGGCATGGAAAGCGCCGGTGCCAGATATTTAAGCAACGCCTCTCAGCCCGTTCTGCACATCGAAAACCAACTTCTTCCATTATGAGCCCCACCGACACCGCGCTTTCCCCGCTGACAGACTTCGTCCACGACGCGTTCACAGAGATGCTCATCTCCACCGACGACGCGGTCTTCGAGGCGGCACTGCACAAATTCGTGTCCCCCAATGTGGTAGAGAGGTGAGATTCCCCACGAGGATCAAAGCCTGCGCACTAACTTATCATCGCCAGCGACGTCGCCACAACCACCCAACTGGACCGCGACGGCCTTGGCAAGGTCATCCGCCAGCTCCGCACGGGGTTCGCGGAGCGCAAGTTCGTCAGCGAGACGTTCATCGTCGCGGACCCGGTGGACCCGACGAACAAGTCTGGCGCGGTCGGCGGCTTTCATGTCATCTCGGCGCTGCAGGACGGGAAGCCCGTGACGCTCACCGCCGTCGTGGCGCTGCGAGTCAAATGGATCCCTGCGCACGGACATCACCATGGAGGGAAGCGGCAGCTCGTGACAAACGCGTGGATCACCAGTACTGGCCCGGAGATCAACCTTTAACCCATAGATCGTTCTTGAATAGTTGTATAGTCACTTTATAATTAATGCAAATGGGTGCAAACCCGGAGGCAATGGAGAAGGGAGGCGCACCCTGCGTGGGTTCAGGAAATCTCATTTGCATTTGGAGAGGTGGCGCAGCAGCCGCTCGGGGTCGGCGTCGGAGCACGGAGCGGTCATGAATTTCATCGCTGCTTGCAGAAATGAAACATGGTACGGAAGGCTGTGGCCGCACAGCATGATCTGCGAGAGCGCGGAGTAGACCCCCTGGATGCAGAGTCAATACCAGGATGGGTTCGAGATAGTGGGCAATCGGAGCCGTGGGAGATTTTTGGAAGGGAGTTTGGGCCAAGGGTCCTCATACCATAAGAATGACGATGCCAACGCCACGGAAGGTGGCCCTAGCAAAGGACAATGTGCCGGTCTGTTATCGTATACAGACGGGTGCCACTCGTGTCTTGCATGGCTTTGGTATCGCGACCTTGTAAAATTGCCTTGAGTTGACGTCATTAAAATAGCCAGATTTGGGTGAACAACGAGTCATTCCGGACTCGATCTTCGGGAAAGTGGGATCGGTGAACGCGTATAAAGATGGGGTGGTCCAGGCGGAGATGACCCGCGAATTGGAAACCGCTAAGAAAGTATCAGTCCACTCGTCTTTTTGTAACTGAATTGGCCGTTCGAAGTGTCCTTGGTTAAAGAAGCGCCTACAGAGTCTGGGGCGATGCAGACGAGTCCAAGTGCAGCTAGTGTCCAGGAGATTGAAATGATTTAGGATTCCGAGGTGAAAGATCAATCCTTCGGTCCAGCAAGGGCAGTTTTATTCCAAGGGTCCAGCCCCAAGAGCAGCACGAAACTAGAGACAGAAAGTTATCCGAAGGAGAGCTGCGCAGTGCTCCTGGGTCTCGGAAACGAGAGTCCACCGGGCCGCCACTAGTAAGATGTGCCCCATAGTCGCGTGAACGACTCCAATCAGTCAGCACCGAGTGCGTTTGTGAGAGTCTCTTTGAAGAAGGACTGTGAGGGTCTCAGCGGCATGAGGGAGACGGGAGAGGGCAAGGCAGATGATCTTAGCGCCACGTCTTACTCGCCTCCAACAGCTTGGTTTCAGTGAATGGCCCACCTATGGATCTTCCAGTTCTTGAGACTATCCCGGACGCATAACTATCAGTTACCTCGCCGCTTAGCTCGCTTCCCCGTCCTGCCGATTGATTTCACCCATCTGGTCGATGTCGAGCTCGCCATGACGCCGGAAGGGTCCTTCACCAGCCCAATCCAGCACCTGCGTTCCGCGCGCTTGAGTCTTACACGACTCTTGCGATCATTGCTGCCTGAGCTATGCAGGGTTGGCACCGTGTCTAATATATTAAGAGCATACCTTTATTAGTTCCACTAGACATGGAAAGTAACGGCGAATTGAACGGGCTCTAGTTCAGTCAAAGAGTCAGAATAAAGATTGAAACGGTTGCCGACTGATACCTCGCAGATAAATCCAAGGTTTGGTGTGAACCTGCGTTTAATAGTACCCCGCCGCATCGCAAGTAATCTAAAACGATCAGTTAATCTGCATGGTAAATGAACCGAGGCTTACTTTTGTAATCCAACAAGTCAGTCGAGGCATGGGACCGACTAGCGAGCGACGCGCGGGCGATTCACAATAGTCCCAGTATTGAAGGATTCGAGTCGGAATGAACTTTCAAGGTTAGTAAAGTCAAGACGGTTTAACAAAGGCTTACGGGGCTACAATGTCGATGCAACGACCAGATCCAACTGAAAGGAGACTACAATTGAAGTCAATAACAATACTCAAGCGGCAAAGATGCGTGCGCACCGTGAAGTTCACCAAGAAGAGGTCAACCCGTCCAAAATCCAGCCCCCAACTCGAGCGGCGCAGGAACGCCGTGGGGCGCTTCGGAACATCGGCACTTCGGATGGGTCAATGCAGAGGGATGCTCCGCGTTGGCTCGAGGCTAGTGACAGCGACCAGCGGATGAATCCTACGAGATAATGTGTGAGTGCCGTTGGGCGACGCGCGGGCTGAGCACAGTCGAGAACGGTGTTATCGGCGGCCGCGGGGATTGCGCGGCGATGCGAAAGGCGACGAACAAATCTGAAAAGATTCAGTAACGAGAGTACGGTGGATCTGGGACGCGCTGGGACAGTCCAACCACTGCGCATTGAAACCCTCCGGAGCTGCAACGGCGCGCGCGCGCACTGCCGCACCGAGTGGCTCGAGCGTGTCAGCGCTGAACCGCAATGCCAACGACATCCGAAGGCGTGAAGAGCAGTACAGGTGATGACGGTAACGTGCGAGAGCCGCTGGGGAGAGGTGGTGGAGGTGGAGGGGAAGTGGGTGGAGTGAAGAATGGATGGCAGGTGTTCATGTACTTGTACACCGATGGGGATCCAGGAGCTTGGGCGGGCTGTGTTCCCTGAATTCAATGTAACATGGGAATAGAGCGGGGCACAAGCGACGCACCTTCCGCCAAGAATAACCGAGTTCACCGCCAGACTCTGAACCTGCCCTTGGTAAACGAAGCGTCGTCGGGTACGCAAACGGCTCTACAGTTGATATTTGCGAGTCAGATAGTACACGGGGGTGAAGTCTCGGCCGAACCTTGTGCAAAATGGGCATGTGGTGAATATCAGCGGTGCCTGAAAACGAACCATACGTCGTGTGCGAGTTTTGAGGCGGCGTAGAGCGAATTTTTTGGGCTGGAGAGGTAGCGGGGGTGAGTTGAGGGCTTGGCGCGAGATTCCGAGGCTGTGGGCGGGATGTGCGGTCCACAGCAAGGTCGACACCGTAGGATGATGTGAAATTAGTTGTGAGTCAAACGCGGCAAACTGGCGACGTACCGTAGCTCTCCGCCCTAATCCCACATCCTTCCACCGCTTAGGAAGCTTCCATCAAGGGCCTCCGTGTCCTGTTTCGTTGGAAGCTTGAATATGCAGCGCAAGCCAAATGTCGAGTTCGCCGCTTCCCTTCGCCACTCCAACGGAATAGCGCTGGAGAGCGGAGATGAGGAGCAGGAAGCAATGCTAGGGTACCCAGGAGTAGATCTAGGAAATTTCAAGGGGGTTGAGCGGGAGGATGCCGAGGAGCGAGAAAGTGTGTGTTGGTGGTCGTGCGCAAGAGACGGCTTCCAAATTAGGCGGCGTTGATTTCGGTCCGACTCTTCCATTGACAGGTGGCGGTGAACCATGGATCGCCTGGCTCGGAACGAGCCCAATTTCTCAAAAGAAATCGCACTTGCCTCCCACTCTCGTGCCGGCACCGCGGCGGGCCGGTGCGCATACCTCCGAGGTCTCCACTGCAATTACTTTACCCCGAATTCGGCCTCAGGCCGCACTTGCAGTCCCTGCATGAATTCTATTTTGGTAAGCGCGGTCTTAATCTCCGCCCCGACTCCATCACGTCAATCTCAACATTCCGACCGCTTCCTTCCCAATTAAAGTGTTGGACTGCCTCGAAGGCTCTCGGGGCACCCATCTCTCAACATTAAAGTTACTGATCTCAGGGCTCAAAGCATGCTTAACAATTGGTGCGGCGCGGCACATTCTTGAAGCCCGAGCCAACCATAATACAATTACATGTGAGGCTAAATAAACACTCCTGTGGCCGCTTGCATTGCTTCAAGGTGATCTATTTTAATTTTCCTGCGTTGCAGACTTCATGCCGCGAACTGGTCCCGAGTCGGGGTGGGGAATATTAATAACAGGAAAATGGTGGTGTTATGGGCGCTATCGCGCGCCTTTGCGGGCCGTTTCATCAGGTCGATTGTGAAAAGATCATGAATTTGCAGATTCGGTTCAGTTACATTGTTTGTTTGTTTTTCGCCGATTCACACAAGTCAGAACCATAACATTATCAAGGGCTCATTGCGCACTGGCATTGCATTGCCGATGGGCTAATTATTAATCCTCGACTCATGGGTCCGAAATCCCGCGCAGTTGAAAAAGAATGACGGATAGATTGAGTCGAGATTGCGACATAAGAACATCCATGCAAGATGCTGGGCGATGCGAGCGCTGTATCCAAGGGTAAGGAGAACGGGGGTGGAGGGAGCGCTCGGTGCATGGGAAGGCGGCGACGGCGGGAATAAAGCGCAGTGATTCATCACTTAGTATGGTCGCTATGTGCATGTAGACGACGTAAGTAGTCAGAACTCCAATGAAGTAAGTATAATGTAAGTATGAGATAAAATATGAACGTACCCTCAGTCGCACACAGTAGTACGAGACTGAGGGCAGTGAACCAGCTCCGCGCCCCTTAAGGGGGCGCGGCTACGATCGGTAGCAACATATGAAATGACAGAAAAGGGAAACACTACCGCCAGCGTCCGTATATGGTAGCGGCGTCGGCTGCAGCCTCAACAGTGCAGGCAATGCATCAGAAGTAACCATCAAGGCGGAGGAGGCGTTGAGGTGGAGAATCACGAATAACCTTTGTTGAAGGTCGCGTTCGTGCGAGATGTTAGCCGAAGAACCGGACACATGACACGTTGCCTCTTGTCTTATACCACGGGCCACCATCTCCTTTATTCACATTGATTCCAGTCCCCAACACTCCCATCTCACCAGCATAACATCTGAACCTCCTGCTCGACCCTTCCAACCGCCATTGCTCGTGTTCAAGAATTCTTGGTGCGTCACGACCGCCACACCAAGTCTGCGCGTTTCCCACCACCTCAATATATAATCCACCCGAAATTTTAGTCGTATTTCAGAGGTCCCGCGGACCATTCAACTTGTAAGTTGCCTTCAGTGCACCGCATGAAAGTACTCTTCAACTGATTCCCCCACCGCAGAGTCCCGACGTGGCCAGGACGTACCGTCACAACCTCCAAATTCTTGTATTCAATATCCGCGCGCCGGCGGCGCGCAGCGCCGCCCTGTGCGTCGCTCCCAAGCTTGGGTAAGTTTCATTATCTGTCTCTTGTCTATGCAACTTCAGCTAAACCTAATCCCATAGCCTCGTGCCCTTCCTTCAATAACGTACGGCGGCGGTACGCCGCCCCACCTTTGCTTCGTATTGTCATACAAGCCTCTCGCGAGCCCAAAGACGCGTCCCAACACTCCTTACGTGTCGGTGGCGCGAAATGCCGCTACTCGAGTTTTTGATGGGATTTTTGGCGTCCCCGCGAACCGCTCTACGCGTCTGGCACATTTCCTTCATCCTACGCTGCCCAGAGATCTCTCATATCAACCAATTTCCGCAGAATTGCGCTCTTCCTCAATAGCGCGCAGCGACGCCCTCGTTTACATTTATTGTGCAGGCCTCCCGTGAGCATAACGACACGTCCCCGCAACCTCCACGCGTCTGCGGCGCCCACCGCCGCCACCGAAGGTTTAATTCCATTTTGGAGCCCCAGTGGACCACTGGACGCGTCTTTGGTACGTTCCATCCCTCATCTTTTGTCCCTGCATCCCTCTCACTGTGTACTCTCCCATTAAAATTCCCGCTATCTTTAGTAGTGGGTTTTTGTGGACCTCAAATACGCCTTTCAGAAAAAAAAATTGGCGCAGTTTCATACGGCCGTTTATGGGCATGAAATATTTGTCAATATTTTGATTTTTTTCCCTTTTATGCTCTAATTCACGTCCCCTCTCTGTCCCCATCATCCCTTGATCCGCGCCTCTCCCTTTCCATTACCCGGCCCCTGTAAGTCATCGCTCTTAATTATGGGCTCTCCTGCCCTCTTCGCATCGTCTTTCCACCCATGTCGCTCTCCATTCAAGGACAGCCCGTCACGTCGTTTACTTTCGCTCCCGTCCCTCGAACTCTCATATCGGGATCCTTGGCTTTGCGCCTCCCCCCTCCTCGGGAGTCTTGTTACCTGTTCACGGTCACCACTGCCTCGTGGGGCTCCTTCTCGTTCACCCTCAGTTGCTCTCAGTCTTTTGCCGCCACCCACGACGTTATTCTTGGTCATGACTGGGCGGGTCACTTTAGAGACTTTCTCTTGCACAGCGGCTTCCGCCTTCCAAGTTCCTTCGACTCCTGGGCCTATTTAATTTCCCGTTCGTATCACCTGCATTTATTTGACATTGCTCATCCCTCCTCAGGCCCTCCCTCGTTCCCGAGTAATGCATGTGCGTCCATTGGTCGGTTATCCCCCCGGTTTAGTCTCATCCTCCGCTGCATAGCCCCTACGCCTGTTCCTCGTTTGTCCACTTTTCTCGGCCGTCCTGTTCGACCCCTTACGCTTTGCAGCCATCCCCTTTCCCGCTTTCGGCCTCGATAGAAGCCGTGATTTAGTCGCCGTCCCCCTAGGTGCCTATATCTCGAATTCACTCAGCATCACGTCTGATTTTCCATGTAGGACATCTGGTCGACTTCCGTTCCTCCGTCTCTCTGCCTGCCCTCGAGTCGTTTGTTGGTGTTGGTGAGTTTAGCCCTTTTTCCTTATTTTTTTTTGGCCACTTTCTGACGTCATTGTAGGGTCCCAGTCTTTGTACCATAAAACTGTTGCATCTGAAACTGAACCTGAACCTGAATCTGAACCTGCTCTTTGCAATGAACGACACCCCTCTTCTTCCAATGTTTCTCGTCATTATTATGGGACTGGCGTCACTATTTTACCTCCCTCTTCCACGCCCAGCTATGACACATCCCGTCCGGTCGCAACCACTCCTCTATACCCCCCTCCCCCTCCTTCTCGGCGTCCCGTCTCGTATCATCCCCATGCGCGCACTTCTTCTTCTACCCCTCGGCCTCTCACTCCGGCCTCGTATGTTGACCCTCACGACATGCTATTTAATCTATTCCTCTCTCCTTCCCCCTCGTTAAATTTATTCACCGCCGACTCTGAATGTATTTCTACCTTCCTCAAACTCCATCACGTCAGTTACAACGATACCCTTCCTCTCTTGTCTCGTAGGCATGCCCTCCTCACCCATCTACTTGCTGGGTCTTGTGTCCGAGAGTCATGTGGTTAATAAATGTGCCTGTCAGTCTGTGTCGTCGACATTTGATTCCCCGCAACACATGGCGTTTTCCGCTTTGAGTTTGCTTCTCTCGGCATCCGATGCTCCCCTTCTATGTCTGTTTCCACTGCAGTCCCCAGGATACCTCTTGTCAAACTTGCCGGGATGGCCCGTAACACTGCGTTCCTGCTCAACCCTCTGCAGCAGTCCGTGTCTGAAGAAGATCATGCCAAAGCGCGGTGGATCAACGCACTCTGTCCGACACACTCTTTCGAGCTTCACCTCGTCCCATCTACGGCAATTGGAAATAGTTTTATTTACAAGACAACTGGCGCGGATCGTCCTACGTATGCTTTTGTGCACGGCGAGGTCATGGCAATCGAGGTGTGCGGAACGGCTATACGGACGGTTTTCTTTTTCGCTCATGCAGAGAGTTGTTTAGTCCCGTGTCCTGGACGTGGGTGACTCCTTGACCTCGCCTACCGACATCCTCTCCATACGCGTGCTTGACCGAGCAACCGAGAAGACCCGCCACCACTTTGCAAGAGACGTCGAAACTTTGGTGGATGTCATGGTTTCAGAGTATTCCGAGGTTGCTATTACTCTCGCAACATATTTGAATTTCTCACCCGCAGACTTACCTGTTTTGCAGAAAACTGTCATTGCCCACGAGTGGGCGTCGCCAGGGCCTGACGGGAATTTCAACAGCGGAGTAATAAAAGTGCAATGTGGGACTCTTACCTCTGTAAATGTAGTGTTTAACTGTTTAGCGGTTCGCCCTGACTTTTGGAGCAGATGAATATTGCGCCGACCGTTGGTTGTCAGGTTATCGCGGACGTTACATTTCACAGGTCTGATGTGTACAGCTGTGGCACTTCAACGAAGGCATGGACCGTGATCTGTCCGTTGGAAAATTCCTAATCTGGGTCTAGACCTACGCGCTTGTTGCTTATTCCTTGGAAGTCATCCATCCAGCCTTCTTGCGTGTCGTCGGGGTGATTTCACGCGACCTCGTTACGCCGGATATTGGCCTAGTCGACGGTTTGACCGGTGAAATGGAGGGCTTGGTTGTGTAGATGACGGTGTATAGTTTAGTAGTGGTTGTACTGTATATGTCCCCGTACATGATGAATTGTCAGCTACCGACGCGCCGTTGGAGGCTGTCCTAATTGGCGCTGTTTGGTAGGCGAACGGTCCGTGTAGCGGTCACGTGGTCACGGTGGCTCCTCGTGTCATCCACCTGGCTCGCCTTAAATCTTATTTTGTGATACTACATACATCAGTAAGAGAACATGTTTGTCTTTGGCGTCTTTGATGTCTTGGCCAAGACGCCAAAGACGTGTAAGACGGAATTTTTCCCAAGACGCGTGTCTTTGGCTAAGAAGGTCCCTTTGTCTTGCCCAGGATGAACATCTTGGGAAAGACTGCCAGGACGCGGTGTATCTTGGGTAAGACTCTATCAAAGACTAGTTAAGATGAGTCAAGATGCTTGAAAGATCTATGAAAGACACTTGAGGATGACGAAAGATGGCAAATAAACATATATTCGGGGTGTTCTAGAGTACAATACAAGTACAGACGATATTGTGGAAGCATGGGAGCGAGGGGAGGAGTGAGAGAAGTCTTGTCATCGGAGGTAGCGGTATTGAGGAGCGCATCGTCGTCGTCCAGGTGTCACCGAGGGCGGTCTTGTCATCAGTCTCATTGATGGCAGACTCGTCATCCGTGGCAGTCTAATGGAGGCAGATGAGTGGCAGCAACGATAAATGACACGAATCGCACCTCATCCCCTCATCCTGGGTCATACTCATCATCAACGGCAGCGTATCGCACGAATGAGAATATTAGAGAAGATGATGAAAAGGAAATAAGAGGCGCACCGTGTCCGCTGTGGAGGTCTCATCTCCGGCGGTCTCATCCGTGGTGGTCGTGGCGGTGACGAAGGCGCCGGCGTTGTCATCATCCGCCTTCGTCGACGACATACACGTCGCGGAGAGCCTGGGGGATTTCAAGTCAGCGAAGAGATAGGGGCGCCACAAGCAGCATATATGAGTGTGACGCAGCACGGGGAGCTGGAGAGGGAAGCCACAAGCGGCGGAACATGCGACACAGCGCTCGAGGGAGGAGCCACAGGTGGCAAAAATGCGACGCAGCGCAGGTACACATCAAGAGGACCGGGCATGCAAAAGGGGCTTGAGTTTGAGTCTTGACAGGACTAGGGAATTGACAGCTTGAAGAAACAGCAGCGGGAGACCGGTGGACAACAGAGGGAGGCAAGAAACTTGCAAGGAGGGTGAAGTGAAAGCAAAGGCCACGAACCATTTGATGGCGTCGTGATCACGCCATCCGCAGTTACGGAGTGATCCGAGCGGAGTTTGAATGACTTGTAAGCCTCATCAGTAGCTCGAGATTCGACAATTGCAGTCGCTCGCTTGCAAGCCTCATCCTGCGCTTTCATTTATTGCCCTGCTCGGTGATATTAAACTTCAATACTTGACCTGGAGCATTTTTGAAATATCTTCAAGAGTTTTTTTTTTCAATTTTTAGCACGATTTTGCCACTAATCTGCATAATACTTACACAGACTTATGTGCAGCCTCTGAACCTCACCCTTGCAGGAGAAACTTGAGACCGTGTTAATCCACCCAAAAAGATGTGATGTTTTGAAATTTTATTCCCCAAAATTGATGCATCGAAAGACGTTGAGTAGCCGCCAAGATGGTCACCAAAGACTTGGGATGTTTCCCACAAGACCAAGATGCTGCAAAGACGCGCTTCCAAGACAAAGAGGCGCTCCCAAAGATAAAGATGCTCTAAGATGTGGCTCAAAGACGTAAGACGTCAAAGACAAACATGTTGTTTTACTGATGTAGGTAGTTATTCTATGCGGTTGATGAGAATACCCATATGTTTGATGTGATAGGTAGATAGCGGGCCATGCCGCGCAGCGGGCTACCCAAGTTATTCCTTTGGGTGAGTAAATCTTCCATTTTGGGAACAGAGAAAAAAAAAACTTGATCATTTCATTAATATTGAGAACAGCTGTAAATTCTGGATTTAGCGTTCCCGGGAGCGAGGTTACATGTACCAGTACGTCGTTCCTCGCGCCTTCTTCATCGCGCCGCCGCCCTCACATTCAAATTCTGGCTTTCTAGTTCCACTGTCAACGTGCTATGAAGGTGGCCCGTCCACGGTGCCCCATCATCAGGCCCTCACGCCATCAGTACGCTGCCAGTCAACGCGCTATCAACGCGCCGCCCGCCCTTTTTACTGCGGACTTCGAGCTCCCGCGAGCGTGGGAAAACGTACATCGCTCCTCGAGCCACCTCTATCCGATTGCTGAGTCTTTACTCTTTCAGTTCGCGTTCGCGTCGCTTGTCAAACGCGCCATCAATGCGCCACGTGCCTACCACTCCCCAGAATTTAAATCGGGCGCGCGGGATCAGGTACATACGTTGCTGTCTCATTCAATCCAGTAACAGCACCAATCCAGCTTGCAGCTTCCTGTGTGGTGCGCATTTCCGCGTTGAAGCCGTGTCCCGGGCATCTCGGGGTGATTCAAATCTGCATGGTAAGTTGAATTCCTTTGCGTTCGATGTAGAATTTGGCTAACTTGAAGGCAGAGCGCCGAAACGACATCGCGCCGTCCCGCGAGCGACCCAAGAATTTTTTTTTTTTCTACAGCAACTTGTGTAGAAAATTGAATTTTTTCAGCTCATGAACTTGTGTCAAAATTAAATCACAGCTGCTGCAACCGTTGGAGTGCTCTAGATATTCATTCACACCGTGAACCTCAAGTGAATACATCCACTAAGACTTTACCCACAAGATACCTGGCCACGCGGGTACCTGTTAGTGTGTCGCGACGCGTCGAGTATCTGCGGATGATACAAGTTCCTCGTCTGGCAAAGTTGGTCAGCGAAATAGGTGAATCACGAGAACCGCTGCGTTCTGGTTCTCGACGCGGATATGAATGCACCGCTACATACATTCCTCCGGAGTTCGCTGAGTCTTGGAAAGCCGGGTAGAGAGCCGAATGAGGAATGAACGCGACAATTGCAAATTACAGGAGCTTGCTTCGCTGCCGGTGCGGTGAGTCGCGACGAGTCTGCCCGTAGAAAGGCGTCAGTTACAAGAGACCGCTGCAAAAAAGCCCGAACGCGTGCGCTTCGCCTGGGAGGATCGAGTCGCGTCAAGCGCACCACAGAAGAGAAGAGTCCGTGTTCCGAGTCGGGATGAAAGAAAATAGAACGCGCGACTGACACAAAAATATCCGTCCAACCTAATTGCAATGGCTCGACCCTGAGTCGAACGGGACATTCCGCATACACACCACACAAATCGGACAGATTCAATGCAGAGGCGGGCCGTCCGCCATCGAGCCGGTACTAGTCGGGAACGGAGCCTCGTTAGGTTCATTAACTGCGTGGCATTAATGAAACTTATGGCATCAGGTTGAAGTTCTCCTCCAAAGGAGGTTAGTAGAAGGGGTGCAAAGACTGAGTGAACAAACGAGTCTCACCCAAGTGCGGAAACGAGACGCGCCCAAAAAGAGTTCCCGGTCACAATGCCTTGGCTTGACCCCGGATCGAACGGGAATCGTCCCCTGGATAGGGGTTTGAGAAAATACCGCTCTGAATCTAGGTGATTCGGTGTGGAGGCTGGAGCGACCAAGTGACATCACATTCACATCTAGTCTAGAAAATCAAGAGCACAGGACGTATCGGTGCGAGTGGTCTAATAATCGATATGCCGTCCAACATCGGCAGCATCGCGGGCCCCGGGGTGCTCCCGAGAAATATTGGACTAGCTTTCGTTTCACTGGAGCTGAGATCCCTCTGGGGCGGTCGCCGAATCCGGTGTGAATCCTCCGACGCCAAAGTGTCCTTCACTCGCAGCTGGCCCAAGACAAGATTAGATTTGAAGTCGGAACGGGACTGTTCGTCGAACGCACCAGGTTGAAGAAGACGGTCGAATTCCAGCAACATCTCTACTCTACCCTCTTTCCACATCATATCCTCCGCCACTGTGCGTCGAATTTCTAGTATGTCCCCGAACAAAGAAGTCGATCCCGGATGACGAACGTCTGTGTACGCCATCGCCTGGAGGAGCACAGCGAGGGTTGGCCGAGCAATTAGGAGGAAGCCAAAAGGGGGCTTAGCGCGTATATTCGGCGTACGCAAGAGACATGTGCTGCATAGATGTACGAGCATCAAGTGGTCGTCAAATTGTTGGAGGCGAAGACAGCGTGCTGTGAGTGAAGAAACCAGGAAGGGAACCATGTAGTCCTGGTGGGGTCCCATCAAATATCGCCAGCGCCTATGGTGGAGCGTCTGAATGTGCTTTTGAGCCTGTGCAACGACGTCTGCCGGTGAGGATGCGCTGAGTAACCAAGAAAGAATGGGCCTCATGAGTCCATGAAGATTGAGAGGCAAATGTAAGAGGGAGGCGAGAACATTTGTTGTGTTAACCGATGCGTGTTCGGGGACCAAGGTCCACTCTGGTCCCAAGAGTGCTGTCTGAGCGTCTTCATCGGCGTTGTAATTATCCACCCGATCCTGACGTATCTTTGCATCGATAATCTGGAACACCAACGCGAGGATCGCCGTCAATTCGGGAGGCGTTAGATATTTTAGCGATGCATGCTCGGCATTTAGGAAGTGGACGGCGGGGGGATACCCAATTTCATCAACGCCAAAATTAACCACTATGACCATGGCGCGGAGGAATTCTGAATTCCAAAGGTCAATCAATGAAGTTCCGGCAATTGCCCTCCGCGCTGCGTGTGAAAGACTTGGCAAAAGACGTCCGACATCGAGCTGAGAATATCGGAGGGGACCTGTCAATGAATTGAGGCACCAACGGGGCATTACATCGACCGAAAACATACGTGCGTGGTTCTTGTTGGCCATATTCACAATAGCCAATGCTGCAGTACGATGACTCCGTATACTAGCTTCTGGTGAGAGAAGGTGCAAAAGGGTGGTGCATTCCTCTGGACGCAGATGAGTGGGAAGCCTGCTGATGGCTCGAGGAACATCGTTGGGGAGCGTATTGACCCTCTGGCTGATCACCTGGAAAAGGGCGGCGGACGCATCGTCCAGAATATCATCATCTCGGGTTGCTTGTAAAATTTCATGATAGATATTCATTGCGTCGGACGACAACGATAAAGCAAACGTTGGAGCCCGGTTGAGCAGCAACGTCTGACTCCCGGCGTTTTTGTAGCCGAGCAAAGCAACAGTCTTGATTCGAATGCGAGCCAAAACTGGCTGCATACGCCGCACGAGCAAGGCATTGAGCCCTTGCGCAGGTCTGGATTGAAAAGGAGAGGTCGTGGGGTGAAGACTTCCGTCAATCAACGTGAGGCCCATGAACACGCCAACAGTAGCAACTACCAGCGCCGAGATACTGGCTGCCGCGATAATGGAAATCGGCGGTGTCGGAAGCTGGAGAGCAGTGGAGAATAGAGAATCCAGAAGTCCCAAGATGAATAGTACCACAGGGATGATCAGCAGTTGCGGCAAAGACTCGATAGTCGGGCCAAGGGTTTTTTCAGCGGCCTTCCATCGTCGCTTGATATCTGTCAATCGCTCGACTGCCTTGCTATGATGGGACGAGAACACAAGATTGAGAAATCCACGACATGCGATGGCCAGAGCACCAATCGAAAGCTGCCAAAAGTAGAATCAGTTGCAACTTGTGGCATGAGCACAAATGAATTTCCCGCACGCTGATTACGAGCGAAAGTGTGAGATACACATTGAAACGCACGTCGCTTGGCGCAGGCACGAAGACAGTCGCGTCTGTCAAGTTCAAGGAGGCTGCTGGCACACCGCTGATCGAGACGATGATGTTTGTAATATTTGACAAGATTTCATTGGTTTTTGCGATCTTGTCCTGCTGCAAAGTCACCAGGGACGGTATGATGAATGCGGTCACGATCGCGGAGAACAACCCGAGCTGTTATGGGAGCATTGAGTCAGGGAAGCAGAGAGATAGATGGAAAAACATACAAATACGAGGAGTGCATCAAGACCGCTGCGCCAGCCGTCGGCCTTTGGCTGGATTGAGTCGGCCATGGTCGAACGGAGTAGAGCATTCCAGGCACTGCTACGCGTGGCCGGGACGTCTAGAATCGGTTGACGGGATCTATCTGGATGGAGTGTCAGTGGATGACAACCTAGACCGAACACCGGTCTGTCTATGAAAAGTGTCTATGAAAAGTGTCTATCGACAAGCTTGCTTTCATAGACAGGCTGGAATCGAGCCTAATGACAAGCAACCCTGGGCCACAAACCTGCCGCGTCGTTTCTTTGGTCCCTGCGTCGTAGAAGGGAGTTTTGCTCTGTTATGAGAGATGAAAGAGCGAGAATACTGTCCCTGGTAAAACATGCGCAATTCAGTTTTTGTCTCCGCAAGCAATGGAGGAGTCTCACGTACGCTAAGATCTTTGTCGCATCTGGTTGTTGGGAGTTCATCGCTTCATCGAGTTTGCACTCGGGCATGATCACCAGTTATGAATGGTCAGGAGTCACTGAGTCAGGACTGACTCGGAGGTACTCGGAAGGGCGAAAAACGTGGACGAATCGGATTCGTCAATGTGGTCCACGTGGTTTGTGGACTACTCGCCACTCTTGACTTTCTGCCTCAACGTGACCTCCGAAATAGGCAATTTGATGGCGGCAGGTATCGGCAGTTTCAAAGTCCGCCGAAACGGTATTCCCGCCTTGTTTCTACGATCAAGGTGGCTTTTCCACCTGGTGCATTCCTCAAATTCCCTTAGAATCGTCTGTGTTGTCTGAAAAGCCCCAAAGTGAGTTCCTTTGGCGCAAAATTGGTTAGTTTTCAGTATTCAGGTGGCAAAGTGAGGGTATGGTGCAGGACTGATGTATTATTTTCCTGTATTCTTCCATGAACTTGGTTTGCCGTAGAGGTTATGTGTGGTGGTTCTTGTTCATTGTTCGTGAGTCTGCTGCTTTTATTTTATTTTGCCGGCACATCGTACTTTTTTGTGTACCAACCAACTTCATCATTTAATTATTCTTTATTTGGGCCCTGTACCACGTACAACCACAATGCAACGCTCGTACATAGCTCACCAACTGGAGTGAAACTCTGTAGTTCAACACGACCATGTCACCAAAGATGACAGATCGGCAGACTTCGGCATGGTATATTGTTTGCCGAAGTGCCGCGATTCCTAACTCGGAGGTCACGTTGAGGCGAAAAGTGAACGAGTACTAAGTACTCGCCGCGTTACCGCCGTTACGTCCGTCTCGTGCGTTCACGGCCTCGGGCGATTTCGACAGTACTGGCCATCCAGCGGGGGCGGGGGTTCAATACAGAAGGTGATAATTCCAAGCCTACCTTTGAGTTCTCCTCCCTGCTGTGAAACCTGTGTCACCATTCGGTGCCGCGGCCGGGTGACCGGTGTAGAGCCAAATTGGCAAGCAGAACCTGAAAAAGAAGCGGCGTAGGATTGGGATATCATAGCTTCGGTACTGCGACTGGTTCCAGGTGGACGTACAAGAACAGGCTTTAGTCCGTGTTTTGCCTGTCGCATCCCCCGCATCATCCCGATTCCCGAGGCACCCCCCGTCACTCATTGCAGTCACACACCACTTCACGAAAACACCCTTCCATGTCGGGAATCGGCTTGTTCATCTCGTGGCTCTTCCCCACCACACACGCCGAGGAGGAGAAGCCCGCCCCCGCCGAGGACGGTAGCCCCGAGGAGCCCAAGGAGGCGCCCGCGGGGAGGAGGAAGAGACCGGTGTCTCTCTTCTTGAGGGTGTGTGTGTGTGTGTAAGGGAGAGTGTTGATATTGTTTGGGGCAGGCGCACCCCGCGCTCTGCGCAGAGTGCGAGGCGCGACACGAGTGCTCGTCGATGAAACACTACTTTCAGAAGTGTCAAGAGAAGGTGCAGGCCGGCGAGGAACTTTGCGTGCCCTCTCCTTCCATCCGCTCCCGAGCCCACTCTTCTCTAACGACGCAGGTGTAAGCTCCACTCATGAACACCTGCATGCCCGCTGACCCGCCCTCCCTCGGCGTCTCTTGCCCACAGTCCAGTAAGCCGCCGCCCCTGCCCGATGCGCTGCTCCGAGGCCTGCGCTGCGCCGCAGCTCTCCACCAGCAAGCCCCCACTTGGACGGCCGTGCCCCGCACTCCCTTACACCCGCGCGGTTCTCCATGCCCCCACTCGACGGCGGTTTCCTCCACACGAAACGGGTACGCGCGGGAACGGTGCGCTCTACGAGTCCGGAGCCCGCAGGAGACAAAGACTGTGATGCGGTGCGCAAGCACTGCTCGTCTCCTTGCTCATATCACGGATCAGCGTCCCGCGAGCAAGGTGTGTGCACGCCGCTCTCATTGGAACCTGCCCGCACCCACAGAGAGTTCCCTTTCGGTCGCCCGCGGGACAGCCCGCACCGTCCCCAGTGAGCGTCCATTTTCTTGAATTCCGTGCACCCGTGCTGACACATCGCCAGGTTCTTCCCCGACCTGTTCGGCGACGGTGCAATTTCGCAGCCCTTCAGAGGTCTTTTCAGTAGCGCGCGTCAACGAGTTCAATTTCCGCGGAAGTGAATTCTGCGTGAGTTCACTTTCGGCGGGCCGTGGCTTGTTCGAGGTGCACCGCGCGACTTGGTGCAATGAGTGTGTACCTGCGCTGCTCCGCTTACCTTTGGCGACGCGTTAGGAAAAGTGGATGCAGCTTCATCAGTCGATTAGAAACCGTTGTATTAATTTACTTGCAATTCCACTTCAACGCGCCAACTTCATTAGAAACCCATCTAGTGCAATTAGAAGCCTATCGAAGTATAAGACCGCCGGGTCTCCTCCGAGTGGGAGAGACCCCCAAAAAGTGCCCTTAAGCTTCCGCCGCAATCTCTTCTCCTGCTTCACATATGTCCACCACCATGAAAGCGGACCCGACCCAATGTATAATATAAGTACCCCCTGCGCAAAAAATTCAGTCTCTGATGTATAAATCTTAAGGTTCGCGACCGATGGCACTGGCCCACCATGAATTCTGAGGTTGCACGGGGATGATTTTGTCTGCAGTCTCTAAAGGCGGCACGGCACCACTCGTGTTGAATTTTATCCGGGACGCAAATTCCTCGATTATGAAAGGAAAGGCGTGCAAAACGGGAAACGCAGATCTTCCGCGGCAGTAAAGCAGGAAGGTCGAATGCAATGCAGATGCACCCCGTCCGCCATCGAGACAATATTAGCCAGAGTGGGGCATTTTTAGGTGGCTCTTGCGACGCAAGAGGAAGAGACTCACCGCCTCCCGGTGCCAGTGAATTGGATCCATCTGTACGCGATTTGTTTCAGTAGGAACCGGAGGAGAAGGAACTAGTGGGAAACGAACCTCGCTTACTGAGGTAAACGAAATGCACTACGAAAAACAGATGAAGATACATCATGGCTCAACCCCGAGCTGAACGGATATCTTCCGCGGTAGTAAGGCGGAATTATCGAATGCAATGCAGATGCGGGCCGTCCCCCATCGAGCCGGTACAATTTAGAGGTGGACTGGGCCTCCACATGTTTGGGTGTGCGAAGGAAAGGGAGGCACCGCCATCCGGTCGAAGCTCCTGTAAATTAAATTACTTAATCACCCTCAAAGGAAGGAGTGAGAAACCCAACGTCACCTCACCGAAGAAAAGAACGCGCGACCAAAAGTCTTGCTCACAGTCCCAAGTGGCTCGACCTCGAGTCGACCGGGGATCTTCCGCGGGCAACGCCATAGAAGTTTACGCAGTGCAGATGCGGACCGTCCGCCATCGAACCGATATCTAGTGGGGTGTAACCCCTTAGATCCGCCGTCTCGGTGGTTGTAATCGTCTGCCGCTGTTCCCTCAACAGACTCGATTGTACCCATGATACTTAAATGCCGAGGAACTTGAAGGAATAGGATGAGCCTGCCTGTCAAAGTAGAAGGACCAGAATAAAAATGTAAGAGAAACGACAGCTCCCAACCATTCATGGCTCGACCCTGAGTTGATCTTCTGCCTTGAACAGGTGTGGAAAATCCATGCAATAGGGGAGCTCAAAATAAAAGTGAGACGGACACTTTTGCGCTTTTCACACCGGACGCTGTTCGTCCGCTTATGCCCATGAGTTGCATCGGTTTGCGGTTTGCTACATTCGATACCGCTGGTCCTACCGCGTCCGGGGGGAAATCAGTATCTCTGTCCTTATACACTTTTCAGCGGAAGACTTGGGGGCGCGTTGAGAACAAACATCTGTCCATCCTCAATCAGAGGCGCGGTCCGCCCTTCTTGAGCTTCGGGTCCCTGATTTCACCTTGGCCTAAGCAGCCCCGACAGCGGCGGACAACGGAACCTGTGGGTGAGTCACATACACTGCGTTTAACCCGGCCCTAGTCGCCGATTGGTCTAGCCGGATGAAGACGGATCTAGGCGAGTCTAGGCGTCTAGATCACGCCGGTCTAGCCCACTTGAGTACCGCTTCGACGACTTCAGGCGGAGAATGTGGGAGGCGGGTAGAAGTGGCCTCGATCCATGCCCTGTCTACCTAGTCATAGTGTTGCCAGGGTTCAGTTCGGTGCGGTTTTTTCCTGGAGTTTTTGAACCTTGAACCGCACCTTAGGTTCGGTTCTTCTGAGGTTCGGTCTAGGGCCGGGCTAAACGCAGTGATTATAATAATTCAGCAAATTCAAGTTTCGACGCCCATCCGAAAATACACGAACACGCAGGTTCACCTTGTCACCTATATTGATTGCACTTCTTGGTAGGGTGAGGCTTGTTGGCACTACTCAATTAAATCAACAAGATTGGAACAAGACGCTATAGATGAGATGTTCAACACACGACATTTATTCATTCTCTCCAAAGGTGTCAAGGCACCGGAACTAGACTTCATTTGGAATATTGCACACTTTGAATGGTTGTTGGCGTACTCGGAGCCGTTATAAACATCCGCACACTCAGGCCCTCGGCCCGTCTCTGTCGTCGCCAGCGTTCATACTGAGACTCACGACATTTATTCATTCTTTCCAAAGGTGTCAAGGCACCGGAACTAGACTTCATTTGGAATATTGCACACCTTGAATGGTTGTTGGCGTACTCGGGGCCGTCCGATAAACATCCCGCACACTCAGACCCACAGCCCGGCTCTGTGATCCCCGGCGTCCACACTGAGACCGCATAAGCAAACTGGCCATAGTCAAGACACCGGAACTGCACGTTGTTTCAAATGTTGAATCTGTCTTGGCCGACGTTCACACTAAGCGTGCCGAGGTGAATGATATATAAACTTGTGGTAGCTTGTAGTATGGCTATTGGATCATACGACTTCTCCAGCAACCCCACAGCAATAACAGTGGTTCAGCTCTCCGCCGTCTTCGTTACTCTCTGCGCCGCTGCCTGCGCTCTCGCCGGTTCCGGTGGGCGTCTCTCGCAGATTGCATGTTCCTTGCCATTGATATTCCTTCATTCAGTCCCTGCAAAAAGCCAGACCACCGTCCCGCAGTGCGCCGTGGACACCGTTCAATACCTCTTCTGGGTAAACACCATCGAAGGCGTACTCCAATCGTCCCGCGACACCATTCCCGGCACCGAAACCTTGGCAGTTGTCGGGATCCTCGACGACATTAACCTCAGCCTCGTCAACGCCGTCGCCAATGGCAATTCCGTCGCCCAGACCGGATTCACCAGCAACATCGGCCCTGTGTTCGACGAGGCGAACAAGTTGCTTACTGAAGCCGACAAGTGAGCCCAATACTTGGTGCAACAGTCATGATGTTCCAACTGATGCTCTATCCTTAGCTCTTCCGCGCTCACCGCGCTTGCCAATGCGCAGGATGCAGCGAAGAGCATCGCCGCTGACTGCAATTGAGTAGAATTCTAGCTTGGCTTTTAGGACGTAGTAGCCCTATTTCCTGGAGTCCGAGGTTCATAGAGATAATATGCAATATATTGGAGTGCTTTTGAGAGTTGCCGGATATCCCCACAACTACCCTGACGCTGGAGCCTCACAGCCGAAGTATAACGCTTGGCTTGTTCGAACCGAGTGTCCGAGTGTCCGAGTCTGCGTTGCTCGCTTCTTTCACGACGCGGCGTCGCCGCTATTTGTACATTTGCATATCCCACCTATGCCGTGCAACCCCCGCCCCATCAGCCTCGGCCACTATAAGTAATAAGAAACTGACCAACGATCTCCGTCTCTCAATTTCACGCCCGTCACAGACCATACCCATGTTCCTGCTATGCCAAAGGAGCGCCGAAAGGAGAAGAAAGCCGAGGGCACGAACCATGAGAGCGCTGCCAAGAACGCCGCCACTTCGATTGAGCCGTGTATGATACCCGCTGTACGGTCCTTCTCCATTCTTTAAGACCATATGGGTGCTCCGTCTCCGTTGGTAGTCGTCCCAAACACCGCCCGCCACGCAGGAATCAACTCCTGCACGTACGACACCCAACACCGGCGTACACGGTCATACTCAATGCGGAGGAAATACATGGCGGAAGTTGTGGACAGGTTTCGTCTTGAGGTTCACGTTTTGCGCTGGAAATTGGTCTGGCCTCCAGTGGTACCCTCTGAAAGCAAAGCCTTCCTTTTCATATGTCCACCCGCCAGTCTTCTCTCGAGCGACCGAGCTCGACTTCAAGTTCCGGAACGTCTCGCATATTGGTCATTTGACCCAAGCGGTGTTCAACCGCTTACAGCCGGAGACCCGATAAAATTTGGTCTTCTGCTGGTTTTTCCCTAGATTGAGGTGGTTGGTAAAGGTTTCGATGGAAGTGTTTATGCGGGCCTACGCCAATTCTACTGAGGCAAAGGATTTGATCCAGAAAGTCAGGATGTTACCCGACATGAGGGACACTCGCTCTTTTGCTTGTCTACTACGACGGGATGAACGAGCCGATTCCCGACATTAAAACTCCCGCCCAGCCCAATTGCCAATCCCGAGAAGTACCAGTCTGCCTACGGCAATAGTTCTCGCCACATTTATTGCATTCCGTACGGCAGACTGGTAGCAAGTCTATCTAATCATTACATAACCCCTTCAGTGGACCTCCACCGTTCGTTGGCAGGGTTTCGTTCCCCTCCCAAGTGGGTACAGTATGAAAATTGCTTACTGTGGTCTAGTTCGAATTCGTGGTGTGCATGGGCCAATTTGTGCAAATGTCGGAGGCGACAAGAGGCGAGCCCTCTGACATATCATTTCCCCTCTAAGTGCCAGTTCTGCAGCTCTGATGATTCTTCTTCGCTTGCTTTGAGGCTTAGCTATTATGGTCGACGTACATATCCTGCTATCCCTTTAGAATATCTTGGTGTTGCTGTTTTATACTCCACTGAAGCATCTGAGATATGATCTGGGCCCCGATCCGCGTCTCATTATCATGACGTGGAAGCTGAAAGCCGTTGCCAACTGGCGGCGGGGCAGTTCCAGTGGCCGGGACCATTGGCAATGAGGAGAGGATTTCTTGGCCAAGCGACAGTCGGGAGAAGCGGATCGTATGTCCAGTTTTCGTCGAATGTTATACAAAAATTGACCGTCCGTTGTTTACAGATTCACTCTACATCCTAGCTTCATGGCCATAGCCGGGCGAGTGATTTAAACTCGGTATCTAATAGATGGGCGCAGTTATACACTATCGAGAAAATGCATTACAAAACCTTTGCATTCCCTCATGACATGGTTGATCCCTCAGTGATGGGTCTTCGAGGGGCTGAAGTGGGTTACGCATCCCACTTATCGCCAAAATGACAAGCATTGACTGACCGGTACACGCAATTTGTCTCAAAACTATCACAAGGAGTAAATATCAATCGGAAATTTACAAAGGGTTAAAGAACATACCATATCAGCTATGCGGAGCGGTGATATTGAGACGTGAAAATATGTGATTGGCCTGGCTTAACCAGGTTTCGCACGCATTATCGTGCAAGCCTATTTCAAAGCCGACCATGTATAGTTGGATCAATTCTTCAGAAGGCACACTAGATTGAGAGCTGTCAGTGCACGTTCATAAAGTGCCAAACTGCAGACCGTATCCACTCATTGAGCATTTTCTTGTGAGGACTTTGCAGGTCAAAATTCCAGATCCACCTTCAGTGAAATTTCGTTGAGTTTGAGCAAAATTCAGGCTGGGCTGTTAAAAGGCTCTGGGTGCCATTCGCCCAGCCAGGAATTACGAGTACTTATGTAATCGTTCCTTTACAGCCGTTTGCAGTACCGAAGGCGCGAACGGCCAATTACTGTTTTGGGCAGATTTTGATTCTCGCGACAGAATTGCCCATAACTCTCTGAGTTCTGCACGGGTTGAGCTGAAACATAGCTAGATAATTTGCACTAATTCATACGCAATTAGTGATAGAGAGGGAATTTCAAAAATATCATATTTTGTGTCTTCTGGCAGTTGAGGCTCGCATCGGTGTAAATTGACGCTAGGTGGTTCAGTTATTGTCCGAATGAGCTGATTTATTAATGCTAGGTACTTGAACATGTAAGGAGCAATGTGATAGAGCCGAAATTACGGATAATTCCCACCTGCCCTGTCCCTGCCCCGTTGGACAATGTTTTGTACCTTGCTCAAAATCATGTACCGGTTCCATCGAGCCCATAAGATCAATAGATTTACGACATAATTGAAATTGTTTGCCCAAATTTTTCGAAATGCATCAAGCCGTTCAAATTTGGGGTGTACTACACTAACAATAGGTTATATCTCAAGGCCAAGTATACAAGCCTCTAAGAGAACATCCAATGAACAAATTATGAAGTGGGACCTTGGCAATCTGAGTTGAAATGGTCGAGAAAAATGCTCTTGATTGGTAGTTTGGACCAAGCCTCTCGGAGGTCACCGGCTCACCGGTGCGGAGACAGGCTTGCTCCGAACCTACTTTTGAACAGATTAGGTCGTGACCACGTGCTTCGGCCTAATCGGTCCAGAATTTCAGTTGGTACCAGGAATGCTGTTTTGCATCTACAGGTGGTACCCTCAGCTCCGGGACGTCGATGTCTGGGCGAGCCATGCTGAGCTGCATCTAATTTTCCGAGGCCTCGGTCCTCCCAACATTAGCTGCCAAAGTACCGTCCATATTAATGTCATAGTAACTCAAATTTATGAGCACCATTTCCGGTTTGGATGGAGACCTATTTATTGCCCAGTATACGTGCCGTCAAAATCCATATATAGAGCGAACAACCACACTAGTTATCCGACGATACTATTAGAGACCCCCTAGTTGGCCATCCTACTTAGTTGGCCACTTGAATCCTATAAGACCAGCGCTTCATAATTATGACTGGGCATAATGTATAAACAGAATACGACCTCCAACGAATGTTCAGACCAAATTTCAGCCGAAAGTGATGGGTTGATCGGGAGCTACGGCATCGCGGATCGGGATCCGAAGCGTGGGGACATTAATTTCTTATCAATCGGACCCCTCGCCTCATTTGCCATCGCCATTTCTTCACCATTTCTTCCTCGATCCACGACTTTGGGGGCTCGTTCGGATCCCCCGATGCTGGCCTTCCATCCGAAGAGAGACTGGACGGCAAATGATCGAACTATCACTCTTAACACACCCGGGAAAAGCACGACTTCATTTGTAGGTCAGTCATGCTGGCACCGTCGCGGTCCACGACACCGCTATGCCATCGGTCTGGAACCTTACACAGGACTTCTCAATATACAATCCTTCATTCCGAGAGCCTTTTCGAGATTTTATCCAATGACCTCTGATTGCTCTGGAGGCCATTGTCCAAAATCACCCAATTTCAGTCGTGCTGATAGTCGGATTTTTTGGAGGAGATATCAGCAACTTGGAATGGGGTTGGGCTTCCAGGTACGTCCAAATACTTACCATTACGTAGCCTGGATTCCAATTTGGCTCATCGCGGCCTTTTTCTGAGTAGCAGAACACTCATTCATCCCGCGACCCCAATTTCGAGGTTTCCCGTCGATCGCAAGCATGTATTCTGCCCATTTCTATACCTCATATCTACACCATAACTGTTTTAAATAGTGAATATAACCTGTAGATATGATTCTGGGTGCAGGCCACCGCCATTTGAGAGCTCAATACGTTAGTTGGCGGGGTGGCCAACTAACCTGTTGTTTGGCCATGTTGGAATGCCGGTCAAAATAAATTCCTTACGCACTCAAATCTTCGAGTATTTCGGTGCTGGCGGACTCGAACTCTTCGTAGGATGCATGCCCTCATTCCGGCATAGTTTGGCTCGCACCGCCACCGGTATAACACCAGGGCTGCGACATAAATGCTTAAGTGGCCAACTAACTGGTCTCAAATAGTATCATCCCTCCGAATTTAAATCATCGCCGCGCGAGGACATCTTAGACAATATTACAATGTAGGCGCGGATTTCGCTAATAACAGATTCACTTTAATTTCTTAATATTCCGGAAGCTCTGCAGCAGGCAGTGGCCATGGGTATTTTATTGGGGTGGAGATGGCAGTCAAAGGTAGAGCGCCTCTTCTCGGGGGCGGCGGAAATAGGATCGACACGACAGCGCTGGGCAACATACCCCGGCCACGGTGGAATATTACCCCGGGTGCGTGAACATGGATGAGCAAGGAGGATGCCGTGCTCCCATGATTCCAATGCTTCTGAAAAGAAGAGCTCTAACCTCGTGAATAGGCTGAGATCCATCTGTACATGCATGGATCCCCCTCCCCTCAAATCAGTCGGGGACTGGAGGTACACTCCTACCTGGGCACATCATGAGATCACCATCGAAGCAACGCGGACGAAAAAAAAAGGCCGCCTCATCTCAGCATCGACTCCCTGAGTTTTCCCACGACCCGGTGGAGTCCGAGTTTTGCCACTGACACGACCGATTCCGAGTTCCAGGGTTCGCCGCAGACACGGCGGATTCCGAGACCGTGGAGAAACTCATGTGACCTATCAGGTGATTTATCAAAAAAAGTGGTGATCGGCAATGCACCGCTGATTTCAAACTCCGACATTGGCTTGAGGGATGGTCAGACGGAATTGCGAGCGACACATTCACATTCACACATACTTTGTATGGGATAAAATGAACAAAATCCCTGTCTAATGAAGTTCTATTGGCCATTTTTTGATAATTTAAGTGTATGTAGAGAACTGGCTATTTCTGGGACCAAAATGGCTCCTCAGTGGAGATTGAGGGATAAATTCAAGATTCGGCCCAATAGACCTTCTTCTTAAAGTTGAAATACATTGGACTAGAGATTTGCATGGACCCTATGCGATGAGTCTGGCTCACAAAACTTGGGTGGGCCGTGGCTTGGCATAAATCCAAATCTTGAAACAGGGGCTCTTTAGATAGGCTAAAACAGTACAATACATACGTAGAGGTGATATTAAACCTTCCTAGGAAGTCCTGGGGCACTTGCACCCATGTGTGGTCGGTTTGAAGGGAAAAGAATTGAGATAGGGGCAGAAATTTCAAATGCGGCAATCCCATCTTCTCCATCACTGATTTCCGGCAGAGTTGCCGACCACCAAAAAAGCTGTGTCCCTTGTCTTTTTATGTATAGACTATATGATTGTACAAGAGGGACAGTAATTAGCAATATTGGTGTATAGCGTGGCGGCAGATCCGGTTTTAAAATATAAAATATAAATTGTACATAAGTGCGAGTTCTGCCGGGTAACGCCACGGCCCTCCTCCACCAAGTGAGTGCTGGGGCTGAAGAGAGGACATCAGTGGCAGTGCAAGTAAAGTCGGCTATTGCAATACCTGAACACGCACGACTCTTCTCCTCTTCTATGTCTCGCCAACATAGCTGTCCTGCCGCTATCGCTTTGAGCCTACCAAACTTAAGACCTGCCAGAGGATTCGATTGCCTATGCTGAATAGCATTCCCTCCGACCTTTGAAAGTTAACACGATTCATTTTGGATTTACGCGCTCAGCCTAGACCCCGTGAAACTCCCATCAAGGCTTGTCTGAAAAATAGGATTTTTGCGGGCGAAAATTGCCTATTTCCTTGTCCAAGAATAGGATTTTCGAGGCCAAAGATCGCAAGCCATTGTCCGCAGATAGGATTTTTGACGGGCGAGGTGCGTGATTTTGAGATGTATCGGTGTGATTCGGCCAACCATCGTAGGTGGCTGAATGCAGGAAGGAAGGCAGCTGCTGGCTGCTTTCCAGCTGCGATGGACGACGCGAAGCTGTAGTCGGCTAAAAACTGTCCAGGAGTACGTGGTTCTTATTTTTTTTGCCGACACATAGACTTGTCACCAGTCTGCCTACGAGGTTGCAAAAATATGGCGAGCACGTTGCCGTAAGCAGACTGGTACAATTCGGGATTTGCAATTGAGCTGGGCCTGAGCTTGAATTGTTTGAGGGTGCCGACTTGCCGATGACCGGTGATCGGACCGAGCAGCAACTTTCTCAAGTGAAGTCGGGTTCAAGTTGCAGCTCCCCACGCTGCCAAAACAAAAATCTGAGGAGACAGAAGTGACGATAGTCACATTCCATTTTGACCCCTAGCGTTGACTGAGAAAAAATGATGAACTTTGTGCAGTGCGGGCAAGATCAGAAATTTCAACAGTTCAATTGGGCCGCCCGAATTGTACCAGTCTGCCTACGGCAAAGAGCTTGCCTCATTTTTTTGCCACTCGTAGGCAGACTGGTAACGAGTCTAGCCGACCCAGCCCTCCTGGTAACCTACCGTCTGAAACTTGGTTGTTTAAGGCTCGTCCCCATTTGGACAAGAAACACGGGGGGACCGCCCTCAGGATTATACAAAGTAGAAATATGTAGAGCCGATACACTTAAATCAGTAGCCCGCATGATGTATGGCGAAACACGGACTTCGACTCCGTCGTGTACGGAATGTTTCGGGATCGTAGTGGTCACAGTAAGAAAGGGATTTTGGGCGGGGGACAGCGATGCAAGGGTGAAAGACGGCAGATCGAGCGAGTGAAGATTGTGGGGAGGTGGTGGGGAGTCAAAAACCAAACGGAACGGACCGGATTTACCAGCGAAGAACAAGCTGATAACGATAATGGGCCTGTCTAGAAAGACTACGGATATGATGGCTACCAGCGAGGTACGCCCCGGTAACGACACAGGGTCTGTCTAGAGAGACTAAGGATCGCGAGTATAGCAAGGGAAGAGTTCTGAGTGGAACTTTGATCCAAGGGTGGAGGACGGCAGAGCGAACGAGTACGGATTGCAAGGGACCGTGTGGAGCTGTGGGAAGTTCCGATGAGAACGGATTTTTTCGGTAGTGACCGCATCAAATTCAATTGGCGTTTCACATCTCTTACGAAGCGGATGCTGGACGGCGTCTTAGGGCCGCCTGTGATGTTACGCAAATATCCAGCGTACAAAAAGCTGTTGCAACGCCCATCCACTGGCAGACATCCCTTTCTCACCATGTTCAAAATCGCCGCCCTCGCCATAGGCTTCTCCTTGTCAGCCGCTGCTGTCGAAATTCAGAGCTTCAATCCTGCTTGTACTAGGACTCTCTTTCTGCTTGGGGTCGAAGCTTACTGGGTTTTCTAGTCTCAAACGCCGGTATTCAGGGTTGCATCGCCGTTGCTAACAATGTGGACGGTGAACCTCTCATTATCCACGACTGCACCACCGAGCCGAATCTCGCGAACCAGGACTGGAAGGTGTCATTCTTTACCAGACAACCTGCCGGCCCCCAGCAAATCCAGGTGTTCGGACAAGGTGCGTGTGTGTATCTTGACTGCTCTGTTCAATTTCCTGACCGTTTCCTCAGTGTATCGACGTTACGGGTGGTGTCAACGCAGACGGCATAAAACTCCAGATCTGGACGTGTTCTGAGGGGAACACCAACCAACTGTGGACCTCCCTCAATGACTTCACCTTCCAGTGGAGCGGTACCAACAAATGCATCGATCTCTCCGACGGTAAAATCACCGACGGCAACGTGCTCCAGATTTGGACTTGCGGTACTGGCAGCACCGGCAACCAGAACCAGAAGTGGACCGGCGAACCCAATCCGGATACCTCTGAGTGAGTCCGAGTCCTCCGTCCATTAACCCAGCCAGTCTCAATTAATCATTCACTCCATAGTGTTGATCGTATAATTGGTGGTTCCAGTAAGCAACGCGTCGCACCGTTCCATTTTCCTCTGGCCTGAACATTCTACACAGTTGCTGCGAACGAAACAGAGCACTGTATCACCGGGGCCTCCAACGCCGACGGCGCCGCGGTCGTTCTTTCCGATTGCGACGACACCAGCAGCACCAGTATTCCTGGCGGCAACGTCACATGGACGGTACCCGTTACACCGCTCATCGGCCAGATTAAGACTTTCGACAATAAATGTCTCGATGTGCCCAACGGGTCGACCGCCAACGGCGTCAAGCTCCAACTTCGGACCTGCACCCCCGGTAACACTAACCAGCTCTTCACGGTCCACACCGGGGTCGGACAAATCGAGTGGAGCGGGAAGGGCAAGTGTTTCGATCTCACTGACGGAAAATCGGCGAGCGGCACTCCGGTGCGCTTCTCTCATCCTCTGCCTGCTGTCGCCGGGCTGCCTTGAGTCGTTCCTTTTCTTGGTCGATAGATTCAGCTTTGGGATTGCGCCGGCAACAACAACCCCAACCAAGACTGGTTCCGCTCGCACGTCGGACTCTAATTCGCCTCGACCACACATTGCAAATCCTTGCATCACAATCCGAACATTCAGACCCAGGACATTATTTGCTACATCTTTTTGAATTAATGTTTTATCGTCGTGCTCACGCACCATCTCTTTTGTTTGAACGAGTCGCTTCATTCCCAACAAGGGGCTCTGCCTTCCGCCACTTATCGCAACTATTTCATGACAGATTGTGTGGCATGGCCCAATCGAAGACTTCTTTCACATTCACATTTTTAGGATCTTAGCGCGTTGCGAATACGTACCTTGCTTCGAAATTCGATTCAAGGCCGTTCAAATTGTATTGTATGGCCTTGATGATTTGAACGCCACTCTTCCTACGAGGACTATTTTGAGCGACGGCGCTGATAACTTTTCTGCACTTGACCAGCAAGCAACGTGCTTCTCGCACCCACGGCCCATCCTCCCTGCTTTGCGACTCCTCTCATGGCAGCTCCCACTCCTCAAGCATCGGAACGGTATACATAGTCCTGCAATGCTTCGGGAGTGTGTCCTCCTTGAGTATGCTGCGTATTGGTGAAAGAAAGGGACTCACCTGCGTTAAGAATAGTGAAGTTAAAAAAAAGGCGTGATGCTCACCCTTCGGCGCATGGGAAAATTCAGTCGGAAGCGATGTGCCAAGAAAGGGAACCTCACCGCGAACAAAAGGACGTACTCCCAAATTAGTGGCTCGACCCCGAGTCGAACGGGAATCTTCTGCCTTGGACAGGGTGCCAGAAATAGACAGGCAGTGCAGATGCGGACCGTTCGCCATCGAGCCGATACTAGCTGGCAGTGAGACCTCGGTAGTTCAGCTTGTGGGCTCAAGCGTATTAGTGAAAGAAAAAGAAAGCGAGCTACCGGGACTCGCCGTGCAATGGACATATCCCTCGGTAAAATCAGTGCATGGAGTTCCTTGAGCCAGCCCTAAGGAGCACGAGCCTCGGAATGCACGACAAAAAACAGCGACCTGCCAATTTTCGCATGGCTCGACCCCGAGTCGAACGGGGACATTCCGCATACACGGCACACAAATCGGACGGATACAATGCAGACGCGGACCGTCCGCCATCGAGCCGGTACCAGCAAGAGGCCGTGGCTCAGTAAGTCGATTAACGATGAGGCGCATTCGTGAAGTCACCGCCATTCGGTTGACGCTCCTACAGATTAATTGAGTCCAGTGGTTGCGGTGCTAGAGAAAGAGACTCACGGCATCGGGTAGGAGCTCTCCTAGACATCAAGTCTGTGAAACGATGTGCAAGGGACGATATAGAACGACCCTCGTACCCTAGGAGGATTTAAGTTTAAACTGCATCGTCTCCAATGATAGCCTGGTTTAACCCATCTTGGGTCAAACCACTCCCTTGGATGGCTGGGTTTGAACCAATGGTGGTTTAAACCATGTGGTTTGAACTCATGGTTTAGGCCGGTTTAAGCCAGTGTGGTTTGAACTTTACAAACTAGAACACTCATTTAGGGGCTTGAGGTCGCGAAAGAAAGTTACGGTTTTTCTGGCAACATCGCGAGGCACGAGTGAAAGTTTTCGCGTGTTTTTATAGAGACTAGCTGTTTCTGACCGCCTCTATCTTCTCAGCCAGTCTATTGGCCGTGAATCCCATCCGCTGCATTTAGGCAAATACATTTTGAGGACTCAAGCGGCCAAAATTGACTGTCGTACTTCATAGCGCGTGTCCCTATTTTTAACTCCTAGTGAGATAATTTGA
Organism: Mycena vulgaris; assembly: GCA_029204335.1. NCBI lineage: Eukaryota > Fungi > Basidiomycota > Agaricomycetes > Agaricales > Mycenaceae > Mycena > Mycena vulgaris. Next base: position 78,050 of record JARGYA010000366.1, read on the forward strand.
CAGGAGGATCCGAAATTCCGCCGCTATCAAATGGGATTCCGCCTCTCCACGAATACTCCTGAATAAAACAATCCCTCCGTAGTGCCTTCTTGAATTCCATGGTGGACCACATCGCTTTGATCAGTTGGGGAGCCCTCCGGGTTTAAGAGTGGGAGCTATGTATCCCTCTGGATTCAGTAATGACTCCAAACCAGAAAACACCAGTCGTTGAACCTTCAAAACTCCAAAATGAAAATCCCCCGTAGCACCGCAGCAGCCGTTGGATTCGGACGGTGGAGGTCACTGCCTTCAGCGGACGCCCATCCAGTGAGTATGCTACGAGCAGCGTGCGGCTGTCCCAATCCATGGTGATGGCAAAGCTGTGCCACACAAGGTGTATGAACGGCGCGGTGAACAGGACATTCAACCCGTGATCCAGGACCTTGAATGAATGTGCGTTTTTGGCGGGGAGCTGGCCAGTGGAATTGGCGAAGGGAGAGCCTGACCGAGAGCGTCATCCAAAAACTATGGAGATGGAGTGAGCGGGCGCGTACCTAGTTGGATCCCGAAAACATGCGACCCGTCGTTCGGATCGATGAACACGATCTGGTACTCGTGGCTGTAATTCAACGGCCGCGAGAGGTCCGCCTTGATCGAGAAGTGAAAAATGGAAAGTCCCGTGTCCGCCTCCGCCTCCAGTGCCGCCGAGCTTCCATTCTTTTGGGCGATAAACTCGGTGCGCCGGAACCCGTACTGTGGCGGCCCGCTTCCCGGAACGAAGACCGAGGTGTTATCTATCCGGATTGAAATGATTTGTTCCCTCGGGATAATTCCCAAGTCGTTCCATAGCGGAGTTGGGAGGAGTGCCCAAGTAGAGTGGAGTACTGGGGATGCCGAGGGTGAGTTTTGGGTGCAAATATCGGTGGTCAGCTTACATATGATGCACTGGCGTTTTGCCCCTTCACGGAACTATGAATTGTAAGGTCAGCAACCGACTTTCATGAGAATTAAATCCGAAGCACGTCAAGAACGAACCGGTGGACGTATCCAGGGACGCCGTTTCATTGAATACGGAACGCGACCACCGTAGATGATCTCACCCGTGGCACAAACGACGAAGGTAAATACGGAGAGAAAAGCCCGAAGCTTGATCATGCGAGGTGTATTCCGCGGGCGTACTCTAGATTCGTGGACTTTATACAAATGGTGGGAAAAGTTCGGTGGCACCGGGACTTTCTCGGCACTTTTGGAGCTGGTCTAAAATGATGCCGAAGGGATGGAAAGCGCGGAAATGAATTCAAACAGCAGAACATGTCAACCATTCAATGCAGCAAAGTGGGATTGTCGATCTGCCTGTGTTAAACAGTTCAATTTGATTGATCCGTGGACGCCAGTTGGAATTAAAGTCGTAGATGAAATCTGGGGTAATGATCGGATGCTGTGTGGGTATTAATGGAGGTTCAGTGGCCCTGCATCCTCGAGGCGGACTCGCTTGGACTGTGACGGCTAGTTCGGGTACGATACGAACTTGTTATTACATTTGCACTTGTAGAAATTTACATTGACGATTATATGTTCAGGCTTCTGAAACAGGGATGGGTTTCTCGGCCATAGCTGCCAAGCGGAATATGTGGCGCGGTTGCGCTCCATGAATATCGTCGACATAATCCACAACGGCGGTGTCTGTTTGATCGGGCTATAAAGGAACCAATACGTCTCGGATGGGATGAGTTACAGATGGTTGAGCGGTTATCGAACATGACGATCGTTCTGGGACTCCAGTGAACACGCGCTTGAATGTCGTGCGAACCAATCAAGTGTTGGAGCAGAAAATCGGAAATCGCCTGCCACTCAACATCTTTCAACCCAACCGCTCCCGTAATGAATTCCCCGTTGATGAAGATGCAGCGCGCTCCAGTAATCGGATGCACTCGGACAAGTGGATGAATGGAGGTGACGGGGTCCTTGCGGACAAGACCCCCTGCGAGACGTGTGTGATTGATCATATTCGCAGATGAGTGCTTGACTTTGATTCCATTCAGGAATGTTTGCATCGCAGGTGAGAGACGCCTGATTGGACGGGTTCAGCGGCGAAAGCGTTCGGAGAATTTCAACGCACTGGTAAGCCTCATCTGTCGCCGCAAACACGGTATCGCCCCCAACTTTAGGTCCATCTAGGAGTCCCAGCATGACGTATCCGGGAGGCTGCATCTCGTAACTGACATCCTGATGCCAGAGACACGATGTCGTCTTTTGGGCGAAAAAGGCGTCAAGCTCCGGCTTGTTGCCATCGCGATGGATAATGTGGAAACCCGGGTGTCCTTGAGGAGGCACTCAGCGCGAGCACCAGTAAGCGAGCAACAAAATAGGACGGACCTGGAATGCTTCCAGAAACAGGCTGGTAGTTGCGTTTTCCGAAGTAATCCATGAACTTTTGCTGATACTCCGGGCCAGCTTCGATGAAGTCTTGATCAGGGAACGCGACAATCTTACGTTCCGAAATGAGGAGGGCAAGCTCGTCCTTGGCCCGATCCGACAGTTGCGTAAGTTGCACGTTCCGGAGTACGGTGCCCATCTTCGGAGTGATGTCTTCCATGACAGCAGCGGAAGTAAGGAGGTTGAGCTTCTGTTTATCTGCACGAAGCGCGGGATCGGAAAATTCGAAGTGAGGAAGCTTGTCGAACCAAACTTTGTTCCACGTCGGAGTGTACTCTGCGTATTTTATCACCGGTTTCTCCAGGCTGGCATCGCGGCACGAGATATTAATGTCGTAGGTGATCACGGGCTCCTCCGCCACGGTCATGGTAGTGGTAGCAGACATGGGCAGAGATGAACGAGAACACGGGGTGTGGTTTTAGGTGTGCTTTGAGTTATTGTATATATACCCGAGCTGGGGAGAACGGAAAGCCACACTCAGCTTCTCGAACCACTATGGGGATTCGGGGAAGCGAGGAGAGGGTGCTCTTACTCGACTAGAAGCACCTTGACAGGGAAGCGCCCGATGGACAGCTTTAGTCAGCTTCAGTCGGACTGCCTCGTTGGCCATCATTGGGCTGTCGTGGGCGGCACTCAAGACCTCGGTCACCGCTGATTGGTTCAGCTGCTTTCCTCTTCTTGCCGACCTCCAGCGTGATGTAGAGCACGGTTGCCGCGTGGTCATCACCGGTATGCGATCACAACTCGTGGAGCTCGAGATGTTGGATCGTCTGGTCCTGAACTTGCAATGGCTAGTCCGACTCCTATCACATCCGACCGTTTTGACGTGGCGCTGGCATAGGAACATAGGAAAAGCCAGTCAGGTTGAAAATGGGGCAGCGGCATCTTCACCCTCACGTACGAACTACTTCTGGGCCTGGGGCTTGCTTCTGCTTCGTGCCCGCTCAAACCGCCTCAAAAACTTCGACCAAAGACAAGTTTACTTCCTTAGCCAGACAGCTACTGGTCTACGGCGCTTGCTTCTTCTTCGCGCCCGCTCAAACCGCCTCAAAAACTTCGATGTGGTTGGACAGATATATTTGAGTGACAGCTGCAATTTTCTCGTGATATCTTAAGACCAAGTGGAGATGACCCCCAATTCACGCGCAAGATCTTCGTCCCTGCTCACAGAGATTCCGTCTCCCAACTTCGGCGAATTTCTCGCCAGTGCTACTCCATAAAACCTCAGGCGTGGGGATGAATTCCGATATTGCCAATATGTACTGCTGGATCCGACGTCACGGCGATAGAACGTGGGTCTTGCGGAGTCTGTAGTCGATTGGTACATCTCCGATCATGTCGGAAGTTTGCCTGTGCAGCCCCTCAAGACACATCTACTCACTGAACTAAATCTCAATAATCGTGTCAAAGAAGCGAGAGGGACTCACCATTGTTTCCTTCGGGACGTTGCGTGGCTGGGGGAGTGGGAACACCGTTTTGTAGGGTCTAAGGTCGTGTCAAGATTATCGCTGGGTGCCCTATGTAAAGTGTCGCAACTGCAAGACGCGAGAACGATGGGGTCGTTCCGGCGGACGGTCATCATCTCTCATTGGTCGAGACGCGACGGAGCGCGGTGATTCGGGGGCGCTGTGGATCGCGGTTCAAGGGCGAAGAAATGCGCGGAGATAAGGATAGCGCACGGTCTATATCCATATGCCTCTCGTCATCCTCCTCGCGCTTTCGTGTTACGCTTCGCTGCACAGGTAGGGTGGTATTTTCGGCTCGTTCGTGTCTCTCTCTGTCCCGGCGACGTTTCTGACCAGCGGCCCTCGCAGCAGAACGGCCCGAAGGCGGTATGTTTTTATTGGATGAAGCCCGGGGAATCTGGGGAAACGGATTGGGCACGCGACGGCGGCGTGGGCTTAGCTCTGCAGCAGTGCGCAGTTCTCTGAGGGCCTGCCGTTCGTGGGTGTGGCGCGGGGTGCTCGGAGGCGTTAGAATATTCCTGCTTGAAGTCAGCGCCGCGTTGCCCGAGATGATAGTGAGGATGCATATTTGTTGTTCTTGGATTGGAGGGTGAAATTTAGCACGCAGTATGTGAAGGTTCAAATAAAGAGGTATGTATTCATCTGGCTAGACGCTACATGCAGTGTCATGCACCTAGGTGCCCGGGGCCCGGAGTGGGAGCCGTGGAGCGGAAGGTGGAGATGACATAAGTGGTGATCTCGGCTCCGATCTAAAAAAACCCCACCGCACATCACCCAATGTAAAAGGTGGTTAGCGCACTCAAAAATTGGTCGTTTGGCTTCGAGTAAGGTGGAATACAATCATGAGTTGCACCCCCGAGTCGCCCTGCTCCTCCAACGAAAATACCTGAGCCAGAACGGGGCTCGCTATTCAATAGCCTTTTTTGGGAATTTATGTGCATTGAAATTTCAAACTCAGATCGTCTATCGACAAGTTTACTTCCATAGACAGATAGTCACTGGTCTAGGCTCGACCCCGAGGATCTTCCGCGGTAGTACAGTAGGAAGGTCGAATGCAATGCAGATGCGGGCCGTCCGCCATCGAGACAATATTAGCTAGAGTGGGACATTTTTAGGTGGCTCTTTCGCGACTCAGGAGGAAGAGACTCACCGCCTCCCGGGACCAGTGAATTGGATCCATCTGCACGCGATTTATTTCAGTGGGAACCGAAGGAGAAGGAACTAGTGGGACGCGAACCTCGCTTCTTACTGAGGCAAAGGAAATGCACTACCCAAAACGGATGAAGATCAAGAGGCGAGCGATCGGTCTCGATCAAACACTGACCTCTTTGACAGGGTCCCCAAATCGAGACGTCTCGTGACTTCTCTGGACTTTCATCGAGCTCGATTCTGGACTTTTTATTGCGACTTCATGCTTGGCGCGATAAGCCCACAACTTTGCCTACCCCCCCATTTGGGTGTATTATGCATAGATCTATGTGCTTGGATTATTATTTTCTCTCCGGGGACCATGTGGATTGGACTTTTGATGGATTCGGAGCTGTCCGAACTTTGATCGCTTGAGTAATAATCGCGACGCGACGCGTGCCTTTGACCAATTTTTTTCTCTTCCTCCTTCTCCCATGCCGCTCCTTCATGTATCCTAGCGCTGGACCGTCTCGAAAGCCCCCGTCTCCCCATGCTCACGGTCTTTTACTCTCCTTTGACCGTGATGAGCCGGTGGAATTCGACGTAGAAATGCCGCCGCCAGCCGGCAGAGAGCTCCAGCACAGTAGCGGGCCATATTACACCCCACACTCGTCTCGTTCACACTCACACCACGCTCCGGAGCAGCCATTTACGCGTCTTCCGGCACTAGACACGTCAAATCTGGGTCTGCGCACATTTAGTGATTCTCGCGAGTTCGGCTCTCCTCATTCTCCCCTTCTGCCGTTTCCGTCTCCTGCATTCATCCGAGTTTCTGTGTACTTCAAGCTCCGTAGTGAGGGAGAGGGCACCGGGGCGCAGCTGGAACAGTGTTTTAAAGTAGTTTGCGAAGTCCATCACCCGTTTTGGGCATGCGGATCACGGCCCGAGTGGCTGTACACCCCCCCCCCCCCCCCCCCCCCCCCTTGACAGCTGTCACCGACAAAGTGAGGTCTGTGTCAGCGACTTTAGGATCGCTCGCCTCTTGATGAAGATACATCATGGCTCGACCCCGAGTTGAACGGAGATCTTCCGCGGTAGAAAGGCAGGAATATCGAATGCAATGTAGATTCGGACCGTCCGTCATCGAGCCGGTACTAGTTAGAGGTGGAACATGTTTAGGTGTGCGAAGGAAAGGGAGGCGCCGCCATCCGGTCGAAGCTCCTGGAAATTAAGTTAGTTAATCACACTCAAAGGAAGGAGTGGGGAACCCAACGTCACTTCCCCGAAGAAAAGAACGCGCGACCAAAAATCTTGCTCACAGTGGCTCGACCCCGAGTCGAACGGGGATCTTCTGCAGTAAATGAGCTGGCTACAACACCCTCATTGGATGCAGACGCGGACCCTCCGCCATCAACCGGTAAGAGGAGGGAGGGGAACTTCGTTCGATCCGTCCTGTTAGTTGTGATCATACGGTCCTTTGTGTGATTAGGTGCTGAGGGCTGAGGGAGGAATAGTATAAGCCTGTCTGCCAAAGCAGAAGCACAAGAATGAAAAAAAAAATGACCAATACAGCACTATGGCTCGACGCTGAGTCGAACGGGACCCTCCTGCTGTGAAACCTGCGTCACCATTCGGTGCAGGCGCGGACCGTCCGCTACCAAGCCGTTCTAAGGCCCAAGGGTGCCTAGGTCTGCGGCTCGGAGCTGCTGAGACAAGTCAGATTTAAACGTGTGGACGCAAAGTGGCGTTCGCCTTTCCAAGCAGAGGGATGAGAAAAAAAAATGGGTTGGGGAGGAATGAGGGGTAAAACTTGAAAGGCGAAAAAAATAGAAGCCGGTCATCACGAACAATGGCTCGACCCCGAGTCGAACGGGGGGATCTTCTGCCTTGAAGAAATGCAGAGAATTCATGTAATGCAGACACGGAGCCTCCGCCACCGAGCCGTTCTGAATCGTGAGCTGCACCTACTTTGATTCGTCGTCTTGGTTGCGGTTCGGTGATGGGGAGGTATCTGTAATCCGAGCGTTTGACGACTGAGAAGTTGGGCGCGGTAGGACGGGGCTGTCCCGTGCAGTGCTAGTGCTAGGAAGTAATTCTCAGCCGGAGGAACCAGATCCAAAATGCAGAATAAAATAAATAGACTGCTCCAAGATATCATGGCTCGACCCCGAGTCGAACTGGGATCTTCTGCAGATATAAACATAGAATTTCGGCCATGTAGTACAGAGGCGGGCCCTCCGCCATCGAGCCGATATCAGCTGGGAGCGGTCCTTCCATATGCCCAAATATTTTCGTACCTGGTCAAATTGAAAACAAGGGAGAGGAACATGAAGAACGATCGCGTATGGCGACTCAGTGTCAAATCCCCAGGTGCCGGGATGCTCTGAACGTGCCAAGGATGTAATGAGGCGAGGAGGGAGTAAGCAAAAAGAAAACTCAGAGCTATGGCTCGACCCCGAGTCGAACGGGGATCTTCTGCGCAAGATCCTGGATATCAACTCAATTAGGCAGTGCAGATGCGGACCATCCGCCACCGAGCCGGCACTAGTCAAGAGTGGAGGTTCTCAGGCTCATCAACCGATATGCAGATTGGCGAGGGAGCAGTACCCACCGCCATCTGGGGCCTTTGATCTCTGGAAAATGGATTTAGTGAAGCAAGGCGTAAGAAATGACAACCGACCCTCGGGTTGATGAGGAAAAGAAATGCACGACCGAGCGAAAAGATGCATCGTACTCCAGGGAGTGGCTCGACCCCGAGTCGAACGGGGATCTTCTGCCTGGGATAGAATGGCAAAAGCAGACAGGCAGTGCAGATGCGGACCGTCCGCCATCGAGCCGGTACCAGCGAGGAGTTGTCCCTCATTAGGTGTGATACCTGCGCTACGTATCAGTGAAACAAAAAGAAAGCGAGGTACGGGGACTCGTCGTGAAACGGACACACCCGTCTGTAAAATCAGTACATGGAATTCCTTGAGCCAGCCCCAAGGAGAGCGAACCTCGGAATGCACGACAAAAAAAAGCGACTTGCCAATTTTCGGATGGCTTGACCCCGAGTCGAACGGGGATCTTCTGCAAATGCAACAGTTCCTACTCTAAGCAATGCAGGTACGGGCCGTCCGCCATCGAGCCGTTCTGAGTCCTGGGGTGTGCTTAGTTAGGTCCGTGGTGTTTGTTGGCTGTTTTGGGTGCTAAGATCAGCTGAAGACGGAGCTGGGCCGAGTATGAATGTTGAGCCCGGAATAGTGGGCCTGCCGAGCGGGGAAAATCAGAATAACGAGGCGGGGATAAAACAAAAACAATGGCGCAAGTGGAATGGCTCGACCCCGAGTCGAACGGAGATCTTCTACAACAGCAAGCCTGGACGCCTCAGTTATGTGGCGTAGCCGCGGACCGTCCGCCATCGAGCCGATATCAAGCGTGCAATGTACCTCGTTAGATCCGTCAGGTGGTTGGTGCTGGGAGGTCAGCGGAGCGCTCGAAGACTGGAGAAGGCGGTCTGGGAATAAATAAATGTTGAACAAGGAGGTGTCCTATGGCGAAGGGATCAGATTCGAAATGCAGGGCAAAATGAGAAAACCGGCAGATTGGATAACTCATGGCTCGACCCCGAGTCGAACGGGATCTTCCTTCTGCGAAGTACTTATGATGCCGAAAACTTAAATCCAGTGCAGCCGCGGACCCTCCGCCATCGAGCCGATAGCAAGTGGGGAGTGTCCTTCGGGAGATCCTCGTGGTGGTTGTGATGGTCCGGCGCTGGACTACGGGGGAGTCAAGTGTATGAGGCTGGGATCAGAATAGAGATGCGCGGGAAAAAAGAGGAAGTACTAGGAGCGCCACCCGCTCGAGGCGACCGGGCATCCCCCCCTGTGGCAATCTCATATGCGGAGCTCTTCGATCCAGGGACGGACGGACGGTGGGGCGTGGTGTCACGGAATACATACCTGGGTACACAGCGCGCGGTTGTGTGTTGGATCAGTAACTGAAAGGAGGAGGGGGGCTCGTTCGTTGATGGGCGAGCTGTGTACGTATAGATCCTGGCATCTCATCTGCGGCGGCGACAAGAGCAGCCAGATGAGCGGACGTGCGGCATGCGCACGGTGGTGCACAGCGCGCGCAGGGCGGGGACGGTGGTGCTCAGCACATCCCTGCAGACGGGGATATTCCATCGGGGAGAGAACGGGATACGGCAGAGCGCGGGCGCGGTGCATTCACGTTCCGCACGTAGAGACGGTGGAGCGGGAGTAGCACGAGGGCGGGGAATGAAACGGCGAAGCTCGTATCATCAAAGAAGAAGCAATATATTGACGCCACGGCTTTTCTACACGTCTACCACCTTCATCCGTCTGCGCGCACTCCTGCGCGTAGCGTCAGCGTCAAGCGCCGCGGAAGAACAATAAGCGAACGCACCCTCCGTCTGACTCTCTACCGGGAGGCGGATAACTGATGGGGCCTAGCGCAGCTTGGTGAAGAGCTGCGGCGCGGCGCAGGCCTCGGAGCAGTGCATCAGGCTGCGTTGAGTTGGCTTAGCAAGGACGATGACGAGGAGCAGGGGCGGCGGCTTACTGGACTGTGGGCAAGAGACGCCGAGGGAGGGCGGGTCAGCGAGGGACGCAGGCGATCATGGGTAGGGCTTACACCTGCGCCGGGGGTAAGAGTCAGAAACGGAGCAGCAGGTGGGAGGGGGACACGCACAATTCCTCAACGCACTCCTCGCCCTTGAAGCCCTCGCCGGCCTGCACCTTCGCCTGGCACTTCTCAAAGTGGTGCTTCATCGGCGCGCACTCGGGCCGCGCCTCGCACTCTGCGCGGATCGCCGGGTGTGGCTGCATCCCACACCGTGTCAGCACACACACTCTCTTGGACACACCCTCAAGAAGAACGCACATCCTCGGGCTCCTCCTCCTCCGCCTCCTCCTCTTTGGGCTCCTCGGCGCTGGGCTCCTCTGCGCTGGCGTCCTCGGCGGGGGCGGGCTTCTCCTCTGCGGCGTCGGCGTACGTGGTAGGGAAGAACGACGAGATGAACGAGCCGATTCCCGACATTTTGGATGGGGGATGGTGTTTTTCGTGAGGTGGTGCTGTGACCGTGACCGTGAGGTGTGACCCGGTGTGATCCGGGGATGCGGGGGCAAACACTTCACCCACTTGTCGATATCTCTACCGTCCTGCCTGGTCCCAGAAGCTAGGCCTTCCCGTCCGGCTCTACGCTGCTTTCCTTGGTCCACACTGCACCACCTACTGGTCCCGCTGCACACTGGAATCTGGAATCTCCACGGATCGGCGGGATGGCTGCACAACCATTTACACGAACGGCTCGACCCCACCAGTATAACAGCGGCTCGATGGCGGACGGTCCGCCTCTGTTCTGACTTTGCTTGACTTTATCACGTTACGCAGAAAATCCCCGTTCGACTCGGGGTCGAGCCAATAGATGGCGTGGAATACTCTTTTGTCCCGTCGCGCCTTCTTTTGCCTCGTCGGCTCGAGCTTGGCCCTCATTCTTTCTACTATGTTCAAATAACCTATGTTACCAGCAGAAATGTCGAATGTGTGAGCACCATACCTCGCTTTTCTTTCGTTTAACTGATACGCAGTGTAGCCGTCATGACAACACCGAAAGATCAGTGTGACACTCAATGGGGACAAATCCTCGATGCTACCGGCTCGATGGCGGACAGTCCGTTTCTGTCCTGGATCAGATGAAATGCATCCACGGCAGAAGTTCCACGTTCGACTCGGGGTCGAGCCATTCTGTGCTCAGCGCATGGCTTTTTGTATGCTCTCTTCGCCTCATTCATTATCATTGATACGTTCGGAGCATCGTTTCAAGGCCGATTCAGATAGACTCGCGATCACCACTCGAGCTCCTAGGTTCGTCTTCATTTCCATCCTGTGCAATACCTCGCTACTACATTATCAACCCACATATTACCGGGCGACTCCTACATAGTATCGGTTCGATGGCGGACGGTCCGCGTCTGCACTGCATACACTGTATCTCCGGCATGTTGCGCAGAAGATCTCCGTTCGACTCGGGGTCGAGCCATTACCCTTTGCGATCTCTTTTGGTCGTACGTCCTTCTTCTTACGTCGTCAGCTTAGGCTCGCTTTCCAATCGTTCCTTTTTACCCCCTCAACCGACTTCATTTGCAGGAGGGAGGTCGAACCATGTTGTACATGTCAAACGCCTTCCAAATTTGGTCCGGGTGAGGTTCGACTCCGGGCTCGTTCTCCGCATCTTGCTTAGATTGGCGGTAGAGGCTCGAGCAGCCGATGCCGTCACACTCAACGAGGGTCCGCGTCTGCACTACATGTGAACCTCTCTCCTCGGTTTATCGCAGAAGATCCCCGTTCGATTCGGGGTCGAGGCCATTTGTAGGGCGTCATATTTTTTCTCGCCCTGTTGTTTTCCGCAGTCGGGAGAGGTTCGTGTCCTCATTGTTTGACTGACTTGACTCTCAGGCGGGATTCAACCGGATGGCGCCGAGTCTTCTTCTCTTTATGAACCCGGAAACGATGGGCCCAACGAGGCACTCTTTCACCGTTTAGAATGGCTCGATGGCGGACGGTCCGCATCTGCGTTGAGTGCGGTCGTGGCACTCCGTTTGCGCAGAATATCCCCGTTCGACTGGGGCGAGCCATTGGATGGCGAGCACCTCCTTTTGGGTCGCGCGGTCTTTTACTTCGTCAGCTGACGTCCATGCCATCGCTCTTATTTCCTCCACATCGAACTATATTAATTTTCAGGAGAGATCCAACGCAGCGGGATGACGGTGAGTGATTTCTTTTACTACTCCCAGCGTAGTTGATAAACTTGACGAGGTCGCACTCCCAGCCAGCATCGGCTCGATGGCGGACGGTCCGCATCTGTACCGGATTGTGAAATTGCATAAACCTTACTGCAGAAGATCCCCTTCGACTCCGGTCGAGCCATTTGGGACCACGAGCAAGCTTTTTGGTCGCGCGCTCTGTTCTTCGGTCCGGGTGGGGTGAAATTTGGCTCCTCACACCTACCTCCTAGCATGCTTAACTACCTTAATTCGCAGGAGCTTTGACCGGACTCCCTTTCCCCCCGCTAATGTTCGAGACGGTTGATGAACGTACTGTAACGCGCGTTACTTTTACCCCCTATTTCAGACACGGACTCGTTCTACGGTGTGCTCGTCTCGTCTCGTCTCCCGATTCACGCTCATTAAAATCAGACGCTCGGGCTTCTTGACAGTGCAGCGGATCCTCGGTAGTTACTCCTCGATTTACCTTTAATTGTTTCCGCGACGCCGCCGCCGAGGCGCCGGTGCGATTCCCGGGTCCCCATACCGATCGGACGTCCCTTATCGTCTTTATCTTCTCCTTGACCGCCAACTACTGACTTGCATTTCCCCCAAGTCTAGATTTCTGCGCCGATGCCGACGCCGAATTGACGCCGCGGTCGTACATAATCACATTCAAATCTATCGTCCGCTTTGTTTTTCAGTCCGTGAGTCCGATCCTAACCTGAAATAGATTTTATATTGGCCAGCTCTTTCCTCTAGCACCAACACTGCCGCCTCTGCCTGTCTGCGATATTCTTTGTGGTCACTTGGGTTATGTCTAGGATAAATTTCGGTGTCGTTCACTTCAATCCTGCGGCTCTAATCTGTCTATCCGGCTATCCTAATCCTGATGTTACTCGGGGCCCTTACTTCAAGTCAATTGTACCCTTCAAGCCGTTGGATGACGCCGGCAAAGTCTCTCCTACTCGGCTCAACCTTCTCCGGTGCTCCATGGACCTCATATCTGCGCACCTCGCCCTCTCGCTATGTCGCCCGGAGTCGCGACCCCTCAAGTGGATCAACTTAACGACGTCTAACTCTCAACTAGTACCGGCTCGATGGCGGATGGTCCGTCTCCGAACTGGATAACAAGATTGGATCTCATTTACTACAGAAGATCCCCGTTCGACTCGGGGCCGAGCCATCCATTGTGCCCATGCATTTTTGGCTCCCCTTTCTTTGCCCCATTCATCATTCTGGACAGCTTCTCTCCGGGTATCGGTTCAATCCCCAAGGATCGGTGATCGGCTTTATGCTCGTGCGATTTATTCTCTTTGCCATCCTCAAACTTCACCCCGGTCCCTGCGAGAATATTCAGCGACGTATTCGAGGACCTCACACACCGAATACTGGCTCGATCGCGGGCGGTCCGCGTCTGCATCGGATCAGGCCGTTGCATTTCGGATTCGCAGCAGGGGACCCGTTTGATTCGGTATCAAACAATTTGGGTTTGCTTCTGAACCTTTTTGCATCGTATTTCCATTCTGGTCATCTGCGTTTCAAGTATCTATCTTCAAGAGCTCAAACTCACGCATCCATCTTTTCAAGTCCTCTTATTTCCCAGCAGCGGAGTACGGCAACCATCTGATGACCCTCGTGAGGTACGCTCCCCAGCGAATACTGGCTCGATAGCGGAGGGTCCGCGTCTGCACCGAATAGCATTATAATTTGCACTGAACTCACAGCAGGGGGCCCGTTCGGCTCGACCCCGTTAATAAATTCGCTGGGGGTATCTTGCGGATCCTTATACACTGGACTTCGCGTCCAACTTGACTGCAGACAAGACGAGGGACCTAAGGAGGTACACCTCCCACTTGTTATCGGTTCGATGGCGGAGTGTCTACGCCTGCATTGAATTGGCCATTCGTATATCACATTCGCAGCAGGAGGCCCATTCGACTTGTGTTCGACTCGGGGTCGAGCCACTTTGCAACCCGTTCAATTTTTTTGCTCTCCCTCTCTTGGCCTAACTCACTCATTTGACATGGTCAGGGATCATCCCAGCGTGTATTAAGCTCCCACATACACATTTCCTCACGTTGACGGCTATGTAGGCCGCCTGTGATGCACCTCAGCTACCGAGGCACGCCTTCCCAGATATCCAATCCCCGCGGTAAGAACTAGACTATCACAGCGCAGCGTTCGGAGAGCACTTCTGATCTCCCCCACAATATGGGATGTCACCAGTGCAGTCCTCGAACCCGAAACGCGCTGTGCCCCTATGAGGCCGTGTTTCGGCTTCTTCCGTCGGCTGATCGGCGCTAATCGGGCGTTTAAGCCGATCATGCCGCTCAGCCGCCCGACACGCGGTCAAAGCGCTCTTGTTCTTGACGCCCATGGCGCCTATCTGCCAGAGAGACCTGCGAGCCCTACTATCTTGCTGGCTGAGGTAATAGGCACACCACGCTCAGGTTTCGTCAAGTGCAATCGGGCCGCCGCAAATGTTGCGCAAATGCCACCGATCGTCGCGCAGTAAAGGCGCAATCTTTCCTGCTGCCAGTGGGCCTCATAGCTTTACTTCCCGCAAAATCTCTTCTGGTGCGCTGGAAAGGATAGCGGACCGCGAACTGGATATACTGTACTCGAAATCATCCGCTCCGTGGACCGTCAGGATTCATTCCTGCCGCAATTCCGAAGCACTCATGGGATCTGGACGCAACTTTGGCCATATGCCTTCGGTCTGGATCGCTTTAGGCGAGATTGAAACCATAGAGGTCCTCCTTGGATGCGGTCCGATCAAGCTGAATTCCCTGATTCTTCATGCGGTCGACAAGTTCTCTCTTCGCTGCGCGGGTTCTTCCTGTTTCTGTCAGAATCTCTGGTCGATCCTCCTTGATTTTCAGTCAGGGATCTATCTGTGATATCTGCGATATCCTCGCTCTATTCTTCAGGCTATAATAAGCAACGGCATCGTGTCATCTCGCTTCCCGTCCCACGTTTATTTTCGACGGCAGGAGGCTCCTCACATCCCGCCTGAGATTTTTTGCTCAGGTTAGCTTGGGTTAGCTTATCTCGGGCTTCTGCTCGCATTTCGGCGCACTGGTAGGACTTCGATTGGGCACCTGATTCCGACACGTCGAACCGAGCCAGATGACGTCACGCGTGGACGGAGATTCGGGTATCCGCACCATCTTACTTACGACACGCCGTGATACCTCCAACAGCCGCCAAAGGAACGCATCCGTCTTACATCGCCCACAACCGTCTACCTCCACCCATAGCTTCCTACCCAAAATGTGTCCCCGCCTCCTACTCGCAGTCCAGGATCTTGAAAAAGCTGACCCGGTGAACGATGATAGGCGAGTCTAAACGTATGTATGGAGAAGGCTGACCTCTTCGCAGATAACACGCTGGCCAAGCGCCTGGTGTCGCCCGAAAGAAGCTCAATCTCGTTGAGGAGCAACCGACAGCGCGACACGATCCGGTCGAAGAAAATACCTTCGGTCGGGATTTCTACGGTGCGCCAGGAGGAACGTACTCTACTGAAGAGAGCCGACCAACCGCAGCAAAGCTGTGGTCAATATGCACAGGCGAAGCGCACAGATACGATTCGGCTCTCGTTGAAAGCCGGAAAGCTGACCTGGAGAGCATGTTGACCTTCGTAGGTTGTTGCATCCTTTGACGGAGATGCGAGCATGACGAATGCACAGTCTGGTCTCTTCTCCGCGAGTCTGACAGCTTCCTTAATCGAGAGCTATCGGACGCTATGCCCAGATTCTGGTGATTTGACGGTGCAGCTGCTGACCCAGCTTTCCGCGCAACTCGGCATTATCTAACAATGCGTCTTTCACGGTCCCGGAGGCGGTCGCGTTCCAACCGACACGATCCTCCCGTGTCTGCAACACTCTGTGGTTCAGCAATCTTACTCTCAGCATCACCTGTGCATTGCTGGCTGCCCTCGTTGAGAAATGGGTGCGCGAGTTCCTTCACAAAACAGACAAGCGGCCCTCCTCTATCCGACGCGCACGCATTTTGGCATTTCTGTATTAGATTTCGGATGCATGCCGTGGTGGATCTCATCCCGATGCTTCTCCACGTTCCCCTCGTGCTATTCCTCGCAGGGTTCGTCGCATTCCTCCTCGCAATCAGCGATATCATTGATGGGACTCATCCCCGCCGTCCTGGCCCTCTTCACGGCACTGTAGTCAGTCATGATCATTCTCCCAATTCTCAGTCTCGATTGTCCCCATCGTAGTTCATTCTCGCCTGTCACATGGTCCATCCTCCAGACATTAAACAACCGAATCAGTCCATCGTACCACCCTTCGCCGTCGTCCCATTAGACGATGTCGTCTACGAGGCGGCTCTTGAGAAGGCAGAAAGTCGGGGCCGACGCGCCTTTGCGTGGTCTCTGACGGACGATGAGGAGCTTTTGCCGTTTCTAGAAGCAATCCTTGAAGCAATTCACGGACCTGGAGGCTGCAGCTCGTCGTGGATGCAGCTGGAGAAGGTGTGTACATTTTTTAGTTTCGGACGCGGAAGGCTTTTTGGCTTTCAGACTGTTCCATTACGTTACCGTCACCTAGATTTTCTTCCTTAATTTATTGTTCTGATTTGTGGTTAGGGTTACTAGTCGATGTGATCTGGTCATCTTGTATTCAATCTGTGACGGTACTAAGTTCGACAAGGGCGAACCTCTTCTCCATCCGCGTTCATCGCATGGCCACACTGCGCTCCACTTCGCCCGAGACAGCCCGGGAACAGTCCCACTTTCCCGTCTGCACGGCTGAAAATCTAGTGCGAGCCAATGCGCAAAAGCCCTCTGGCATTCCTAAATTCTGATGTTTGGGGCGGATTATTTGACTGGTGGGTATTATTCTAATTCGAACCCAAGTCTACGCTGATACACTATATACGGCTACATGAATTATAAGTAAAACCCAATACATAAGTACATATAAGCAAAAGAACAATGTACAAATGAACAAACTAAGTAACCCCTCAGGTTTTCTTCGCGTGACCCAGCCCGCTGATCTTCCACGCAAGTATGCCATTCACGAACGGCACCTTGAAGACAGCCCACAAGGCAGTGGCGCGGAAATAGGGTCCCCACCCCTGCCCCCCCTTCTCCACCTGGGTCATGCTCTCGACCATATCGATGACTTGAGCCGCGACGGAGCGGCGATGGGTAGAGTACGCGTCCATAATCTGGACAGCATCGTGCGTAGGTCCGGATTTTTCAGCGGCAAACGCGGATTTGCGGTGCTCGTCGAGTGCCTGCGCGAGCTCTATGCCGTCGCATATCCCCATATTCATCCCCTGGCCGCCCGCGGGACCATGCTTGTGCGCTGAATCGCCGACGAGAAGAATGTACGCACCGCTCTTGGCCCGATGCACGTATCGGTCGACGAGGGCCGGCCGAGTGCGGTACCGGGAGCTGTCCAGGACTTTGACGATCTGCGGGACGGGGTGTAGTTTTGAATGCGAGCCCGGGCCCCGTGCGTCCAGAATAGCCTGGAGATATGCCGCATCAGAGGAACGGGGTGGAGTGTCAGGAACCCCGAGGTAGAGTCGGAAGAGATTGTTGTTCTGAGGAGGTGCGCCAGCAGAGTCTTCCCCAAGCAGAGGTGCTGTTAAAACGACACCTCCAGCACCGATCATCATCTGCAGGCCATCCCTTGGAACGTTGGTTGGTAGCGGCGATGCAAACAGTACGTCTGCGACCACGAACGACAAGTCGTTCTTCCCGGGACCGGCCTCCTTCTTCGTGTAGGGGTCTATAAAGCGGATACCCGCAAATGACCGCAGGAAGGACTTGGACCCGTCCGCCGCGACGACGTAACGCGCCGTCAGGACCTCCCCAGACTCAAATCGCAGCTCGTACTGCGAGCCCTCGGCCACCTCCTTCACATCTGTCATACGTTTGCTCCAGTGGATGCTGTTCCCGCCGCCCTGCACATACTCGCGCATCCGGTGCTCGACTTTATGCTGCGGAATGAGCAGCGAGAACGCGTATTTGGTGTACGCCGCGATATCCGTCATCCGCAAGCGAAATACAAGCCGCTCCTGCAGGTCGACGGTCGTCAGAGTCTTGGACTGGATACCGCCAGAAACAAGTTCTTCAGGCAATTGGGGATGCAGCGTTCCGAGAGCCTGTGTCGAGCGTGGTAAGCAGCGGCCAGAGATGCGATATAGACGTTGGATAGGCGCACCTCGAGCGCACTCGCTTGCATAAGCACTGCGCGGGAGCTGTTATGCCCTGCATCCAGAGCGTCGACTATGACGAACGGGATTTGGTGTGCTGCGAGGCCGAGAGCACACGCGAGCCCGCTCGGGCCAGCACCGACGATGCACACCTCTGTCGAAGAAGGTAATTGGTCAATCATGGCAGGAGCTCTGAGTCGTCGCGGATAGGAAGAAAGAAGGACCCTCTCTTATCACACTTGCTCGCTGTGATCTGCGCTGCGCCGCTGTGATGGACCCCGTAACTAGGGGTACCCGTTTTTCCGCATTCCGTTTCCCCGCATCTCCCAACAAGGTCTGATTGAGCACAAATTGGGCCCTGGCCGCCGCACACTTTAACACATTTTTCCTGGGTCGCAGGTAGTCGCATGGCAGATGCTGATTGCATCTGCACAACGACATATATATATAATTTTGGAAGATGAATTTTGGTGAAACTCGCAAGGTTTAATGTGTAAATGCTTAGACCAGCTTGACCTCACAATTCATTGGTGGCGGGCTGTGCCGCTTGTCGGCCTTACCCGCTTTATTCCCGGTTACAGTGATCCACCGGTCACTGACACACCACCGGTCACTGAAACACTTTTTTTCAAGCTCTCTGCTGGTCATACTGGGCTCAAACCTAGTTCATATTGAAGCACCATACATAAAAACACTTTGCCTCAAGTCTGATAGCTCATAACTAGCGAAAGGAAAGAGGAATAGCCCCAGATCATTTCCTGATTTGGCGGGGCAGGCAATCCACCACTCACTGAAACAAGTGGATTTCGGCTGTTGAGCACTCAATTCCTCTTCAATAAATCTAAATAAATTCAAGGACCAAGGTCTAGCACATATAATACATTTGGGTGCTTCAGAGTTTCAGAAGATATAGTAACACTATAGATATCAGCTCGATGCCTTGGTTTGTTTCAGTGACCGGTGGATCACTGTACTTTAGTTACTGTTTCCGGTAACTTTAGTTACTGGGTCTTATAGGGCCCTATTTTCAGGACTCGCAGATCATCACATTTTCGTCATCAACTTTTGCGTAAGCACCTTTCTTGCGCGCCAAAATTCCCGCGTGCCGAAGTTGCCACTTGATTCTTGCCTAATTTTGCTGACACCTCGATTCAATTCCCGGTAACTTTAGTTACTGGGTCTTATAGTGCCTGATTTTGAGGACTCGCAGACGATTACATTTTCGTCATCCTTTTTTGCGCAAGCACTCTCCTTGCCCGCCAAAATCTATCAGGCTGAGAGACATTCCGAAAGAGCCGCTTGATCTCAAGTAATTCCGCTGACGTCACAGTTCAACCCCTATGTTTACCATGACCTCAACCTGCTGCTGCCCAACAAAGGCTCACGTCTGAAAATTCAAATAATCAGTGTAACTTAATACATGGGAGGAAGTTTTGTTAACATGGGAAACACAAAATAAAGTACAGTTGAAGTAGCCGGAATTCAAAGGACCCGATGAATCGGCAGCCTGAGGTATGATTCCTAGAGAAATCAATTTTTTTTCAGCTCCCTCCGGGTCTGTCTGAAGCCTTCTAAGCTCCATGTATGAAACATAGCCTATGCAGATCCCACGTCTGAGAGTCGGCACCCTCGCGCCGCGAAGAGCGACCGAAGGTCGGTGACGAGTGGCGCGCCTGATTACCGATACCTGCTCTTGACCAGAGGTTCAACAATGGAACCCGTTTAGAAGTGCACCAGGCGGCAAGGGGTCTCCGAAGGTCAGCAGCGAGCAGGCACTTGCCTGCTAACTTTGGATGTAATCACCCTTAGGTTCAATAATCCTTTAAATGTGAGCGACCTGCGGCATAACTCGCATATAAAGTACATTTAAGTCATTTTGTTGTGAATAATACAGCGTGTAGACATATCTGAGCCACTCAACAGGTTATTCAATTTTTTTCACCCACTCCGTTTACTGAGAGAGTATAAACCTCCCCCTCTCCCATCCCCACCCCTCCCATCTCCATCCCCCCAAATAATCCCGATTTCAGGATCGATACCAAACATACTAATGAGCCACGCAAATTAGGCTACTCATTATGCAGCGGGCTCAAGCACCAGAACGTCGGTGCAACCCGCATCAGTCCATGACGCTACCAGGACATCAAGTAAACCGCCATCATCACGTATGAGTCAATCATACACGGCTGTTCAATCTCCCCCAAGCCCAACCATGAACACGATGGGAAGTTTGCCAAATGAGTTGACTCAGACTTCGAACACACAAACATCTCCAACTGAGATGTCGTCGTCAGGGACACTTGTCACATTGGGTACAACCGGCAGCAATGTGTCTGGCATCATTGATCAAGAGGCAGAGCAGGTGTGGCCGTTCAGATCGAACGAAGCGATTCCGAGGGAGTCCACGCCATTTTCGTCACTTCGTAACTTCGCTTAGTTTCGGGAAACTTAGTAACTTTGATGGAAATCCGGGAAAGTTCGTGATTTTCACGAGCTTCTGTGAAAGTTCGTGAGTTACTTGTCAAGCGGCGCTCCTCGGCACATCACGGAGTGATGCGTGCCATCAACTTGCCGAGAGTGGCCGGTTAGGTTCGGGTTAGCGGGTTAGTGGTTAGAGGTTAGCGGTTTTGGTTCGGGTTCGGGTTAGCGGTTAGTGGTTAGTGGTTAGGGTTAATGGTTCGGGTTAGAGGTTAGCGGTTAGGGTTAATGGTTCGGGTTAGAGGTTAGCGGTTAGGGTTAGCAAGGTATCTATATGAAAAGAATACGGAGAGACTTGAGTTGAAGAAAAATGATGGCCGGGTTGATGCGTTTGATTTGTGTCTCACGAACTTCCCTGGAAACTCGCCAATGTGACGAACTTTCCCAACTTTCCATCAAAGTCACGAACCTTCGCACCTTTAAGCGAAGTTACGAAGTGACGAAGGTCACTACGACTCATTCCGAGGCACGGGCGGAAAACAACAAGTTGCTCCAGACCACCGCCAAGTTTCAAGAAAGGAGCGCCTGTTGTCTACGCCTGCTGCTGACTCGGATGCAGCCGCGCGGCTCCCGCTCGATGTTACTGTAGAAGATGCAGAGCCTACGGCGCGGTCGCTGGCGGAAGAGGTGCGCCCCTTGCAAATGTAGGTCATGCTCTCAGGCGCTGAGTGTCAGCGCCTGTAAGATATGCACTGTATTTATGTATTTGAAGTGAATCAGATGAGGTCGGACTGCTGACATTTTCGAAAGTGATTACGTGGAGCGGGCAAACTCCGCATCATATGCATTATTTCTCCAATCAGATCTTCGACACCAATGAGACCCACCTATCTCTGTCGTCCCCGCGCCGTCGAAGTTCGTGTAACGCAATCGTATGTGGAGCGCCTAATAGTATGTGTTCATCCTGATCCGAGCGTGAACGATGCTAACGTGTGAAGTTGAAGGGTGACCAGAGGGGTGTCGATGAGAGGAAAAAGTGGACGCTTTCCATTGTTATCTCTGGCCTGAGTTATGTATAAAGCAAGAAATCCAAGGAAACACGGGGTGTGGCGGTCGAGTGTGGACACAGAGCACAAAAGGAGGATTTAAGAGGGAGGAACAGGGTACCGGTTGGACCGAAGGAATATGAGTGGGAAGGACGGGCTCGACGGCTGGCGACACACCTAAGAGCTTGATCCATCGGGACGGTATGGATCATCAACAGGGAGCGTAAGACAAGCTATTTGAATCGATTCAATTAATCTCATGGAGGCAAGGCCCTCGATAGCTTGATGTGGTTTTTGTTGTGTCCACAAACCCTTAATTTTTGTTGGTGCAGACACAGCCTTGGGGAAGTACCAGATGGCCACGGAGAAAAGGCGAGGTGTGGCCCCTGAGCCATGTTAAAAGAAGAAGAAGGTTACTGCCCGGAGATCTAGGGCACTGGATTGTGCGAATCCCACCGACATTCATGAGCGTACCGGCCGGCGACGTCCCTTGGCTCGCACTAGGGTACTCCGAAGCGGAAACTGGA
Organism: Mycena vulgaris; assembly: GCA_029204335.1. Classification (NCBI taxonomy): domain Eukaryota; kingdom Fungi; phylum Basidiomycota; class Agaricomycetes; order Agaricales; family Mycenaceae; genus Mycena; species Mycena vulgaris. The sequence goes on from JARGYA010000366.1 coordinate 100,003, forward strand.
AACCTTGACTTACTCTTTGGGCGGTGCTGGTGCAAATCTATGATGATTAGGGCACCAACCAAATGAATGCTGTTCAGAGAGTCACCCTGAATACCAGCATGATGTCCAGCAACAACGCCATCAAGCCTGTTAGTTCATACAAATTCTTGGCAGTCATTCGGACTCAGTCCACATCGGTGGACCGCGGTATTTTCGCGGCTCACTACGCTACAAAGCGTCCAAGGCAAGATCGGTGGCTAACTCAACCTTGATCAAGACCGTGATTGGCTGCCTCCCTCTTATGAAAGGATCCGCCAATACATGCCATTGACCCAACCATTCGGTTGCGAAGTCACCCTCGATGTTGTGGTCGCTCACCTCAGCGAGGTCGGGAGGTTGGATGGCCAACATGAATTCATCCGGTGTCTCCTCGGTGTTAGTAACAGCCGCTCAGTACGCCGTGCTCCACATAGAAACAGGAGGTATTCCTCTGCCCTTATCCCCACATTCTGGTGTTTGCCTCCTTACTCTTCCGCCGAAACACTCCGCGTACCTGGACTCCCGTACTTCTTTCCAACGCTGGCTTTTCTTACTAGGTCTCAGAACTATGTTTCGTCTTACAATTCTTGTCAGAGCCAATACGGCTCCTTATGGATGTGGACAGCGTTATCGAAATTCCCTCCCATAAAAAAACTGCCACGTGTAAAAGATGACTCAAGACACATTTCGCCGTTTGTGCGAATAGAAGTTGAGAGTGAGAGCCAACCACTGCTAGGATGCATGACTATGTGAGGGACCAATTTTTAAACCAACGGAATATAGTACACTCAATTGGAATAACACTCACTGGTTGAAAATTTCAAGTTTCTCGGTGAAAAAACTAGTGAAAAATGTTTTGAATTTTACAGCAATTTTTCAGTGAAAAACCAAGTGAAAAACTTGAAACTTCTTCATGATTTTCTTGAACTTCAAAACTTTTTCAGCACTTTTTCAGAAGTTTTTCACAAGGTTCAAAAAAATCACAAAAAAGATTCAAGTTTTTCACCTACTTTTCGGGCGAAAAATTGTTGTAAAATTCAAAACATTTTTCACCAAAGTTTTCAGTAAAAAACTTGAAATGTTCAACCAGTGACTTGACATCATACTTGATTTTGGATCATCCTGCGACACAGGGGTCTTCCGGTGCCTCACTTATCCCGACCTATTTTTCCTTTCTTCGTACGGGAGGCACGGGGAGGCCACTCAGGTTTTCAAGGGGGGGAAGAAAGCAGGTATCCGTAGCATACATTTGACGTTGTGTATGTAGTACAGACCCCTGCTGTTTCTTAACGGGACCGCACAGGAATATACCTACCTATCTACCTCAAAGGGCATGAATCCTGAACCATGAGAATCCAAACAAATGAAGATTCTCGCCCGTCTGGGCCTCGAACGAAGAATAAGTATGGATGTCATTACGGTGCTGACTATAGCGACAGAAACGCGCTCATAGGTGAAGAACCGCAGGTCCAGCCCAGGATCGGCGCGTTCAATGCAAGTAGTGCACAATGAACTTGTGGTCAACAATGTCAATAACCTCTGGCATCCCCCCGAAAAGTTGAGAATACGCACGATAACAGCCAAACCATGCCGAGGACCAACTGCAGATCGGTCGGTGCTATGGCGTGTCCAAGACAAGTCACGACAGCTTTGTATATCACCAGTCCCACCAGAACTGCGGTACTCGAGATTCTCCAAATGATGACTTTCGCACGGCGTCTCGCTCGCGGGGTGACGGTCTTGGCCGTGAAGGAAAACTGTTCATCCAAAAAGAAGACGTGCGCTGAAGGAGATGGATCGTAAGTCGCCGACTGATGAATTGAGCCTGACTCACGGTCAATTTCGCCGGTCATTCTCTTGGCGATGAATAGGGTTGTTCACAGTAGTCCTTTTTGGTTCCTTTGATCTTCGCGACGGCACGGGACGGCGACCCATAAACGGCACCCGTCACCCCCGTAAAGACGGTGACGGTGTGCAGCCCTAATCGCAATAGATACGGGCGAGGCTATGATATCAATCACTGTGGCGAGACTACTACGGTCATCGCTTCGGACGATGTAGACGTTTTCCACGGCGGAGGATAAAGAAATGAAGCCATTTTTCAAGGTCGTGGTTTCTGCGATTGACGCGGCGGAAGCTTGCGAAGATTGTCGCTCACACGATAGCGGTATTGCCGCTTTGAGCTAGAAGCGGTGGTGCCGGGCTCCCAGGCCCGGATGTCCGATCACTGGCTATCACTGGAGTGTAACCGTGTGTATTCCGATGGTTACATCGGCTACGCTACGCGGATGTCACCACCAGTGTGACCAGAGTGAGCTGGTTACAACACGTATCCTCTATTTAAGCTCATGAACGAAGTTCCTCCTTATCACTTTTTCTGTCCTCTGGACTCGCCTCCTATCCAAGCAAACATCCACACTGGTTACCATTAGATTAATAGATCCACCATGAAAACATCCATTTCGCTCGTGTCTCTTTCAGCCGTGTCGGCGGTCTCCGCGCGCACATTCACTGTCTAGAACAGCTGCTCGTACACCATCTGGTATGTACTACATTCGAGGTGGTAGTCAAGTCTAACGATTGTCGTGCCATGACAGGCCCGCGGTACTTCGTGCCATCCTCCGATTACGGCCTGATGTCTGAACTATCCATAGATCTTTACCGACCTCAAGGTAGGAAGTGCAATTCCCGACCACCCAACGGGGTACATAACCCACCACACCCTTTTCCTTCAACCGCTCAATCCGTGCCTTCTGCAGATGGGAAGCCGCATCGGGTTCCTCCGTGTCCTTCAACGTCCCCGACAACTGGACATCTGGGCGCATCTGGGTGAGCAGCTATTCCCTATCTCCTCGCGCCACCCGCAGACCTGACGAATGTGCACTGTGCAGGGTCGCACCAAATGCGACTTCTCTGGCGTCGCGGGTGCGAACTCGTGCGCAACAGCCGGCTGCAAGGGCGGACTGTGAGAGTTCTCTCCCAAATCACGCTGTCAGAAAATAACTCTAAACTCTACAGCCTGTGTGACGCCCACTCCGGAACCGTACGTGCTCGAAATAATATCTGCCTGGCATTTTCTTGATTCTTTCTCAGGGCGTGCCTCCCGCAACCGTCGCAGAGTTCACGCTCTCCGGTGGTGGAACCACAGACAACTACGATGGTGCGCACCCTGATCGATACAACCAAAAGAAATGCTGAGGCACCCGACAGTGTCCCTTGTCGACGGCTTCAACGTTCCCATGACGATCACCAACACCGTCGGGTGCGACGTGGCCTCCTGCACCGCCAACCTGAATGCCAAATGTGAGTATCATTTCCCGTCCCACACTGTATCTCACCAAGCCCAATTTCTAGGCCCATCAGAGCTCGCGTACGACGACGCGAGCGGCGCGATTGCAGGCTGCCTCAGCTCCTGCAAGGCGAACCTCGACGGGAACCCCGGTGGGTCTCCTGATCTCCTCTGATTTTTCTGGCTCATCAGCGCGCATCCAGCAAACTCTGCGAATTGCTGCTCCGGCTCGTTCGACGTCCCCGCGACGTGTCCGAAGTCGGGCGTCGCGTTCTACTCGTACTTCAAGGACGGGTGCCCCAAATCGTATGCGTACCCGTACGACGAGCCCAGCGGCACCGCGCTGTGGCACTGCGCGTCGAACCTCAAAGCGGACTTTACCATCAATTTTTGCGGCTAAAACAGCTTTTATCTACCCTTGGACCCAGTAGGAGTACTACTGTTGGGGCACACGATCCTGTACAAAATTATTAGATGTGAATAATGAACCGGCAGCTGGCCTGCAACTTGGCGCTGAATGATTAGTCTGAAACTTGTAAGAGATTTCCAAGTGCAATTTGCCGCTCATCACATCTGGGTCAATTTCCGTTGGACGTCGATAATTATATCCGGATGCGATTGAGCTCAACTATGATGCCGATCTCCTTGAGGGGAGTCAAAACAATGGATTTACATCTAGCGTGCCCGAACTCATCGCGAGTGCTCTAGTCTGCAGTGCATTCGTCTAAGCGCAGGACAGTCAGTCGCCTGCCGGACAGACATCAGGAGCGGAAGGAAGTGAATCCAGGATCGGATCAGTCACGGCATCCGGCCGAGGTGTTACCGAGACTGGCACCCGCGCCAGCGGGTTACTACTATCAGGGGCCGACTCAGTGATGGCCGCTGGCAGTGGCGGACGCAACATAGAAAATCTTGAGAAAATCAAGTACGGCTCTGCTCGTTCTCATTCGTTCTCCCTGGGACCGAGCGCTGTCTGAGGCTGTTGCTGTATACCATCCTATCGTACAAGCATCTCGTCGAACCATAACCGAAGTCTCCTGGAATCGCTGGCCCTTGCCAAGCTCAATTTCGTCAAGTACCACTCGATCGGGAGAGTCTCGCGTTGCTGTGTATTTCTCGTCTGGGCCCAGACGTCGGCCTTGGATTGCAAACTACCCACAGTTCGAGAACCTCTCATCTGCTTCCAAATTCTCGACCCCGTTCGACTCGGGATCGAGCCATAACCCATTGTTTTTCTGCTGGCACCCCGAAGGCCCTACGGAATCGAATCGTGCTTTCCTCTTCCCATCCTCCATCTCTCTCTAAAAACCTAGCATTTACGGTCGTCGCTGCTACGAGGAGTGGCCCCATGTCCCAGTCTCATCTATATGCACCATCTTGAGCTTGCCATCGACGGACTCATAGAAGAGGCAAAGACCCTCCCAGTTGACGCAGTCTGTGGACCACGGGGCGGGAATATCTGGGTCGGTGTACCAGTCCTTGTGGATTTGTACCAGTCCTTGTGGATTGTAGTCCCAGGAAAAGGATTCGTCGCCCACGTGGTAGGTGGGGGTGACTAATTGATCTCAGTGTGCGCTGATGTGCGTGGAGATTTCACGAACGTGAGGAGGGCCTCTGGACGGCAATGCCCTGGCAAGCACCGGGGGTGGAGAAAGAGAATCGAGCATTTCTACAAGAAGGGCGTTAGACTTGCGTGAGGGAACAGTTATTTGGGGAACTTACAGTTTGCGGGTGTGCGTCGAAAGATTTTGGGGGCAGCTGGTGGTGTATAAATCCATGGCCGCTTTATGTATACGGTCGATCGATCTGTCCGCTGTGTATGATCACCGAGTGAGCGAAGGTCTGATAATATGAGCATTTGGTTAAGATTCGCCGTAATACATTATGTTTACCTGGTGGCTGGTCGAGACCCCAGTCATCTCTACATGGGAGTTCAACCGTAAGTGTTTAACTTCCGTAAAATGACAGTACTGTATTTTTTTCGTTCAATTCGACAGGGGTGGTGACGCGTGACATTTTCAACCAATTCGACAGTTCGACAACCCGCCGAGGTGCGCATGACATGCATCCAAATTTCGACAGCCAAGACCTACATATCCAACAAAAATACATGCAGCTCTTTCGCATGCAGTTACCTTCTCTATTCCAGATCTCCCCATCGGATGCCATTTTTAAGACACCGGGCAGAAAGATCATGGCGGCGTTAACCGAAGGCGAGATTAGGGCCCGAAATACGATGTGGTGAGGGAAGGAGGACACGGATACACTTGACGAGCACTGGGAGTCCGGGATGAACTCGCTATATAATTGCAGGCTAATATTATTTACAGTCAGCAATCTCAAGCGCATCCGAGTCTGGGATGGTGTTATCAATTCGTGTAACTCATGAGTTCCTGAATCAAGTACGGGCGTTGCAGGCCTCCGTACCGCATTCATCCTTAGCTCCGTTGATCGGCAGTTGACGGGACTCGAATGGCGTACTTCAACTTGCTTTGAATTTGCTTGTGTGAGAATAAGTTAATTTCGGAGACCGGCAGTTTTCGGATGGGTTTTTGGACAGACATGTTCCGCCGAGTCTCCCGGTACGCCGCACGTCCAGATTTCTGCCAAGACTTGCTGTTGGTTGATGAACCATCACGCCGGCAATTACTGGTTTGCCACGAGCAGTGTGACCGCGACTCACAATCGTCACGCGTGGCTGTGTTCGTGCCTCGTCTTCTTCCCCATCCTCGTACTCTGGTTAGGGCTCCGAGCCGCCCGGCCCGTCGACGGGACGGGTCGGAAAACGGCCGTCATATTCGACCAACGGGGGTCGCCCGTCCGTCAAGGGTTCAACCAGGAGGGGCCGACGGACGGGTCCCGTCCGTTACACCCGTTACGGCCGTCGACGGGGAAATTTGCTAATAAAATGATATTCTCGAGTCTTTCCCACCCTGTATGAATCGCAAACATGATCGGATAATTTCAACACACAGAGGTATGCTACGACTCTTCAAATGCCTTCACTTTTGCCTTTCTCTTGCTTCTTGGACGCCTCCCGAGCGAAACGTAACCACCATCAGTGTGCGACGTGTTTTGACAGGCAGTGACAGCCCGAAAAAAGATTCTAGGCTAAGTTATCTAGGAGCTCAAAACTGTAATTCAGGCTACAGATAATGCACCAGAATGTTGAAAGAGACTGATATCTCTTTCCAGGAACCTGTTCTGTCCCTAGACTGCATCTCAAACCCGACAATAGGTCCCCGAACTCAAACACCACAGGTTGGCCGGGAAATTCAGATGGTGGAAAATGACTTCATAAAGGTATTTCAGTTACCAACACCCATGAATGAGTCCACGAGAACGTAATTTACCTGCAGTGTCTGTTGGGACCCGTCACCCGTCGACGGCCGGGGACGGGTGTTCCCGTTGACGGGTCCACCCGTCCCGTACCCGTCCGTCATGAAACGACATCTCATCGCTTGTCGGACGGGTCCCGTCCCCGTCAGACGGGACCCGTCGCCGTCGCTGACGGGGACGGGTCGGAGCCCTAACTCTGGTCTGGCCGGAATTCAATGCAAATTATCACCTCTGAAGTTTTCCGAGGGCAAAATCCCCAGAATACAGCTCTGCGGGACTCAGGGCTCTCACTCGAATGTCTCGCCTGCTGGCCATCATTAGAATTTGAACCCAAAAGCTGCTCTAATAGGTCGCTACGGTTCCTGCCAGCTCGTAGACCCTCAAACACGCCTCTTATCAGGGACTCTGGATTCTTGTAAGCTCAAAATGCCGAGATGACTCAAAGAGCCGCTTGCTTACCAATGACGTGGCGCTTCGACAAAACGGTTGCAAAACGGACCTCTTTTTTTAGACTAAGCTCCTCTGAGCCTATGCTGCGGCTGACGGAAGCACATCTACCGGCTGAACAACAATCCAAGTATGCCCAGGTCTGCCCCGGGCCCCGGCATTTGAAGATCGGAAGTCGCAGCACTATATTCGTACGGATCAGAGGTATCAAAGCGATGCGCTGCTGGCACTTGACCAAAACCCCCATCCTCAATCCCCTCTCGGAATCAACAACACCAACATGCCTTCAATCGCCACCTTCCGCGCTGGGAATGCGACTTACGCCTCCTCGTATCTCCCCGTCGCCATCATCGTCGGCGGCACCTCCGGGATCGGGCGCGCCACAGCAGAGGCCTTCGCTCGCTACACCAGCGGTAACGCACACATCATCCTCGTCGGGCGCAGCGCCGCCGCCGCCAACACGATCGTCACATCCTTCCCCAAGCCCCCACCACTTCCTTGTCGCAATGGAACACGAATTTGTGGTGTGCGACGGGTCCCTGCTGAGCAACGTGCACGCGGCGGTAGCGGCGCTCTTCGCGCGCCTCCCGCGGGTGCACTTCCTTTGCTGTCTGCGGGGTACTTCAGCTTCGTGGGGCGTGATGACACGGCGGAGGGCTCGACCGTAAGCTCGTGCTGAGCTACTACGCTCGCTGGGCGTTCGCGACGGGATGCTTCCTGCGCTACAGCGTGCGCGCGCCGCAGGCGAGCCCGCGAGCGTGCTCAGTGTCCTCGGCGCGGGGCACGGGCCTGCTGTGGATCTGCAGAACCTCTGTCTGGTGAAGGAGTACAGCGGAAAGGCGGCGATGGATGCGAGCGCAACGTACACGGATCTCATGGTCGAGGTGCGTTTTCGCCTTTTATTCTCCCTCCTCCGCTTCCATGACGCCGACTTGAGATGCAGGAGTTCGCAGAGCGCAATCCCGAGATCGCGTTCACGCACACCTTCCCCGGCTTCGTCAACACGCCGCTCTTCAACTTCGAGCATTGGGCTGCGCGGCTGATGTCGCCGCTGATCAAGTTCGCGGTGTACTTCATGGCCAAGAGCGAGGCGGATGCGGCGGAGTATCAGCTTTATGGCCTGTTATCCGAGACGGAGGGGGCGCATCGCCGGGGCGAGTACGGCGACGAGATCAAGGTGGCGCCGGCGTATGGATGCGGGTCGAACGACGCGAGCAGGTTCGTGTGGGAGCATACGGAGGAGATTGTCAGTGCGCATGCCTGAGATGGGATTGTCCACGCCCAGGCTTGAGGTTCGTGCATATTTAAGAGTGCAAACGGACCGTGTCTATATACCAAGTCTCATCTATCTTCCCCTACAGTAAATCACCCCAAATAAATCCCGGTCGCACTTCGCCGAAGTCTAGCACCACCTCCGTCTCGATGTGAGTAATTGGTTTATCAGTTCTGCGTCAGGGTTCACGTCAGTCGATATCCTTTGCACGCCGTTCAGCGTACCCAGTCCGAGCTCTTTCTCTCAACCGTAAACTATTCACTTGGTCTCAACTCACTCACTCGCATATTTTATCTCAGACTCAGTCCAACGGCACCAGTGACTACGAGCAGCCTGAATTAACCATCCGCTCCTAGAGCATAAAGAGCCATGAACACACCCCAGGTGCCATCGGTGCTCCGGCACAAGCTTTAGTGCGGGTGTCGGGGAAATCGGGGGTGATGGCGAGTAGGGAGTTCAAGTCTCCCAGTTCTCTTTTTTTTCGGTGACTTCTATTTTTACTGCCGGTCCAGGCGCATTAACACTGCCGGTCCAAGCGAGCATGACCGTCGGTAATTCGATTCAGGGTGCATCAAAACAGCCATGGACACTGCGCAGTATCAATGCTCGGCTCTGTCAATCCACTTTGAACTCCGCTCGACGATACCGGAAGACGGTGATGGATACTCGGCGAGCATCGCTCCAATCCACCGATTTTCGATGCTTACGTTCGAAGCCCATATTCCTGGAGTCAATGAAGGGCAGCGCATGTATTCACCCAGATCGCCGATTCCTCAGCCATTGTTTCAACATTTTTTGACAGAACATTAAACAGGGTAGAGGGCCCTATACCGCGATATTTGTCCACGCTTGGTCCCGCTTTCACGCGCGACACCGCACGTGATCCGCCTTGTTCCGACCCCGATCTCGAATTTTCTGTTCATCATTACACAGGCCTGTGGACGGCTCTTTGCGATGCAGATCGGTCTAGGCTTTAGGAATGAGTCTCTCCCAAGCGATCCGTCGCCGAGCAATCGCCGAGGAAGCGGATCGGAAGCAGAAATTGGGACCCACAACTTCAAGATCTTGCATCTCAACGCCTACATTCTCGCTGCCGTCTTCTTCGCGTTTGTCCTTTGCGGGACGTTTGATCCTTCCCGACAGCTATATATCGCAGGCACGGGCGTTTTTCCTCTGTATATAGCTGGCGACCGAGGCGCAACACTTCTGGCTCGAGCTCCACGGCGACTATCCCATTTGGAGACAGGTCGTGATCAATACTCGATAACGAGGGCTCGACCCTTTCTTCCCTTGTTCTTGTGCGTATTCTTGGAGCTTTGCACTGCATCCCGGAATCCAGTCATACCCGCGTTAATCAAAAGTGACCGGAATTGGAAAGATCCGGAATTTTCTTTGCTGTGCGAAGGATCTTATGGGTCAAAACATCTATTGGTGAGGCCTTCCGGTCATTCACTTTATTACTATGCATTGCCCTCAACCCTAGAAGAGCATGGTGCCCCGTGAAAACCAATTTTTTTCTGGTAAGTACAAAAGTGATCATTTTCTTTCTTTGTTGTTATAATGCCTCAGAGGCTTGTGGTCACATTTAGCCCTAGAGGCTTTCAGAATTTTTTTTTGGGCACAAAAGGTGCATATTCATGTACTTCAAGATATGGCTGAACATCTTCAATGTGTCAATAACTAACGAAGTAAGGAAATATCCAAATTTGCTACTATAGGGAGTTGTGGCTCTGAGAACTCGGTTGACAAATGTAGATGTTGCGTGAAAATACTCAGGTAGCTTGGAAATGATGACCCATGTGTAAAGAAGTTGGAAATATTTGCGCTTTACTCAAATCTTTGGTGATATTCCGGTCACTTTTGATTAGCGCGAGTATGCATCTTGCTGTCTACGCGTATCGCGCTGCTGGCTCATGATTAAACAAACGATCTCAGGCCAAGACCAGCTATCAATTGATAATCCACTGCAAGGATTCCACGCATTCTTCTTATGTTCCTCGGCCTATTCTTGGATACAACCCTGATCGCACATGCTTGTTCATTTACGGGCTAGGCTACACCGCATCCCGCGCCCACCGCATGGCTCTCCCCACAAAAGACACGAGGCGTTTCGGGGACAATTCAATCATATATAGCTAGCTATTGAGGATCTGTAGAGACTGCCACCTTTCCCGGGCGCGCTGGAGATCCCCGCAATTCATTCTCGAACTTCGAAGTGGACAATGATTGATTTTCGGGCACGGTGCACGATATAAAGTATCGATAGCAGCCCTTCCGCTGCATGGTCCCTCAGAGCCCGTACTTTCCGAGTGTCCGCTTTACATACTTGAGCATGCGCGTTTGACAGCTCGCTCAGGCGTGATCGGAGTATCTGCGGTACTCCCCAGCTTCAGACTCACCCTGTCAGGCTGGCAACACAGCCCTCGCCAGAATCCTCTTTGTCGTCCCTCGGACTATTTGCGTGCGTGACTCATTCAATTTCTGCTCGGCGACTGGTTGAAATCACCTCCAGCAGCGTCTGGTCCACCATTATCTCCGTAAGTCTATCTCTCCTTCGTCACCACTCTCTGTGATGTCAGTCGAGCAGATTCAGCGTTTAATCTGGTTAGTTATCTTTAATCTTGACTCCCTCTGGGGGATACTGGAGAAGAGAGAGAAGGCATATACAACGGATATATGTGCGTCGTTCGTTTAATTCTCATTTGACCCCGACGTGACATGGAATCCCGTCCACAGAGATTCCCCTCGTTCGCCCTTGGTGCCTGTAATTTCAGGTACAAAATGTCGTTGACCGTATTTATGGTTTCCCTCTGGTCCCTCGCCGCCGCTCTTTGCATTAGTTTATAATGGCGCATGATTAGCGCGGTACTGCGGAGCTCCTTTAATGCTGACAGTAACACCGGAAAATCTTGGGGCGATACATCCAATTTACGCGATAACGCAGCTTGAACCCGTGTTCCGCAAACACTCTGATGGAAATTTATTGGGCACGTCGAGACTCAGTAAGACAGGGAAATTCACAGACTGCAGCACGGGTGTGGTGAATAAGGCCTAGTGCATTCCGGCCCAATCTTATCTGCTTGAGACACCCGGGCCGCGTCTAACCCAAACCAAACATAATGATGTCGGTTTTTGCCGTACACTGCCACCCAGTGCTCGAGCTCTCTGCTTTGTCTCTGCCCGCAGAGAACGCCGGGGAGCCCTTCACTACAACGATCAGCAGAGTACTAGCCCGCACGCTTTCGACGCTGTCCAAGCACAAGACCCAGCCCGCCGCCCGCCCTTCCCCTTGCTTTTCCCTGTCCCGTCGCTGCCTAGGACAGACGAGTTCGGGATGACCCGGAGCCACTCCTCTCCCCATCGACACCGCCGTCCCTTTTGCTGCACCCCCTTCTGATTCCTCCTCCACATAAGTGGGAGTAGTACCAGGAGGAGGGGCACGACCACACGGGCAGCGTACGGCCTCCTTTCGTTCGCGCTGGACGCCGTGCTAGGCCTCCCGGACGCCACGCGTGCGCGGACCTCGAGCGCATGAGGCGTCGCCACCCCGTTCGTCTTTAGCGCGCTCGCGCTCGACGTGCGCCGCGCCGCCGCCGGGCGCCTCAGGCATGCCTTCCTCGCCATGTCCGCCGAGGGCGCCGGCGTGCGCGAGAACGAGCGGTGGGCGGAGGAGGCATCTTTTGCGGGGGCGCATGAGCTGGCATGTCTCTTAGGTGGGGGCGCATGAGCTGAGCTTGGTATGAGAGGTGGAAGGAGGAGGAGGCGGGTGAGTGCGCTTTCGTTTCTTTTCGTGCGTTATCCTCCTTCTTTTCCTTTTTTCTGGACTGCGCTCCCTTGCTTTTCTTTCCATTTACGTCTGCACACACCCCTCCCTTCCCCATCCCGCTTCTTCTCCTTCCTCTCAATTCCTGCCTCCCGTCCACGCTCTCTTTGCTCTCTCCATCGCCGGCTCGCAAATCCGGCGCCGGGCGTCTATGCGCGCGCTTATCGGTCGACGAAGGGATGCGCTGCTCATGCTCTGCTCTGCGCAGGCCAGGGTGGTGTTGTGCGTCGCGTGCGTGCTGCCGTCCTGGTATTTCCTGCCGCGGCCCTGGCGCGCGCGTATCCGCTCGTCCCCACGTCGTGCTTATGGATGGCGCTGCGTCCCGTGCGTCATCGGGTGCCCATGCAAACATCGCGGCGTCGCGAGCGCTTACCATCGAGCGTAGGCGCCGATGCACTTGTGCATTGCCAGGGGATGCGCGCGCGGGATCCTGCCCTCTGGCATCGTAACCAGCCCAGGGTGCTCATGTACTGCGGGTGTGCGTATCCACCGGCGACGCAGACTACTCCACTTTTTCTCTCTGTTCTGCTTTCCCCTTTTCCTCCCTTTCCCCTCCCTGCCTTCCCCTCCCTCTTCTCGGCCTCGAGTCCTCCTTCCGTCGTCTCCCCATCATTCCGTCGTCTCCTCGTCCTTGGTTTTCGTAGCGTCTATCCGCGCACGCTGGGACGCGGGGGGGCGCAGAGGTGCAGCGGTAGCGATAACTGCGCCCGGAGAGCGTCTGCCGGTGGTGGGGCATAGCAGGGGCGGTGTACGCGCTGGGATGGGGACGAAGGGGGATGCGTCGTGCCTGCGTCGCTGCGTTGGGGTTGGGCGTCGGTACCCCTGTGTATTGCGGCTCCGTCGCCGTCGATACGATGTGGGCGCCAGCGACGGTGCAGAATGCCCCAGTTTCCTGCTTTCCCTGGCTTTCCGCGTTCTTTCCGCGCTCTTCCGTTCGCGCGCGCGCTCCCTTGCTTCTTGTCATCTCTCCTTTCGTTCGTGTCTCCGCCCTTGGTTTCGTGGCGGCGGTGTGCGTGCGTGCGTGGGGATGTCTGGGCATGGCAGCTTCGTGTCTGTCGGCGTGCCGACAATCGGGTGGCGCTGCGCGGCGTCTTCGTCCATGGGACGGGGACCCGATGCAGCGCTGGGGAGGGGGCGCGTGCGAGGTGTGCGTGGTCTGCGTGTGCGGGGGGCTGTGGTACGGCGGACAATCGCGTGGCACTGCGCGGCGCGGGCTCGGGGCGGGCGGGGGTGGTGCAGATGTACCGGGAGGTGCGCGCGACCGCTTAATCTGGTCGCGTTGTTGTCGAGCAGCGAGGGCAGCGCACGGGGACGCGGACGCAGTTGGGCGGGCGGGACGGGACGCGGCGTGGGGGAACTTGCGGGCGATCTGCGGCGGTGTATCCCGGCGTGCGGATGGGACTGCGGACGGCGGGGGAGGGCTTACGGAGACCGATGGCGAGACCGATGGCGAGACCGATGAGCACCGCGCCGTCCGGGTGCTGTGGCCTCGACGGGCAGCGGCGGTTGCGCGGGTGGATCACGGGACGATGGCGACGGGATGGTAGTTGGCGCGGGGCGCGGACGGTGGTGTCGACGGCGACAAGGTCGAGCGGTGTAGGCAGCGGGAACGAGGAGGACGATGTCCTCCGCCGTTTCGTGCTCGGGGATGATGCCATGGCATCTGCTCCGGACGATGCCGATGCGCAGAGCGGGCGGTGTGCGCTTGCGCAGTGGTGCTTGGGGATGATACCGCGCAGATGACGGTGGTGTATTCGGTGATGGTCACGATACCGGGAAGACGATGCGCGCGCGACTGGCGGCGAGATGGTCATTGCCGCGGGCAGACGAGGTCCTCCGCCCAGCGCTGGGTGTGGCCGGTCACGATGACGGTGCGTATCCCCATACCGACGATGTGTAGCGCGGACATTGCGGGCTTGTCGAGTAGCGGTGGTGTCGCGGGCGTCGTACGTGGATTTCATTGGCGGGATGTGGATGCGGTGCGCCCGCGGACGAATCTCGTTTTCTCTTTCGTCGTTTTTCGAGTGGACTCCGCCTACCTGCTACTTTCTTCTTCTTCTTCCTACTTTACCCTCCGTCTGTGTCTTCATCCGTACTCTACGATTTCCTTACCCTTCCTTCTTCTTCCTTCACCCTCCCCTCATCCCTACGTATCCCACATACTATAGTGTTGAAATAAAATTGTTTTTATGGTGTCTATGTACTTATCCGGGTTCCACTTGGCCTGCACTGCGGCGCACAGCTGCGTCTCGGATCCCTGTTTATTGTTCCCTTCGCCTGCGAATTTCTCTTTCTTTTTGCCCAGATTCATGCGGGTCCGTCTGTGCTCGGCCGTCTCATATATGGGACTGATTCATTCTGGTCCTCCTCGCCCGAATCCCTGCGCAAGAATGAGAGATAGAATGAATATACATGTCTTTAATCTTTACAACACCTCTTCAAATCTGAGTGGTTACGAATTCAATTCAATTTCTCAGGATGGGTCATTGGGTCGGACCGAAGGAGAGCCAATATTCCGATTTTGTATGGCGCTTCTGACCCATTTCCCCTACATATTCTACTCTCGGGGCGGACTGGGGGAGTTAGGTGCAAGAGTGATTTAAATTCCGCTCCTTGGGGTTCTTTCTTGGGGCGAGGAGTCAGCGTATTTCAAGGACGCGAGCTCGAGTCGGCGATGCGGTGACGTGCGAGACCTCCAAATAGATTTTTGTGGGTGTTATTTCGGCCTAGTTCCAATTTCCTTAGTTTTATTCATTTCTTCTCGCTGGCATTCAATCCAATTCAAGAGACTTCTCACTGGGAGCGCTGAGGCTTGGAATGACCGATTTCGCTTCATTGGCTGATACTAATCTCCGATTATTGTCCGAGACTCCGATTCCCATCTCGTTCCCATCTCTGCCACCGGGCTATGCAAACACGTGTGCTCGGGCACACTTTGCCACCGACCACCGCTGCCAGCTACATCCCCCCTC
The DNA here is from genome assembly GCA_029204335.1 of Mycena vulgaris. Taxonomy (NCBI): domain Eukaryota; kingdom Fungi; phylum Basidiomycota; class Agaricomycetes; order Agaricales; family Mycenaceae; genus Mycena; species Mycena vulgaris. The sequence continues at coordinate 115,164 of JARGYA010000366.1, forward strand.
CCTTGCCCCCATACATCGATCCCTCCAATGCCGAATTCTGACGCAGAGCCTCCCAGACGTATGAACTTGACACCGATGTTGTGCTACACTGCTAATGCTTCCTTTCCTCAGTTGTCGGACTGAAAGAGACACTCATTGACACTACAAAGGGTGCGGTCCAGTTGGCGGCCGTCGCCTTGAGTGTCGCAGGATCGGCAACACAGAAAGTGCCCTATCTAGGTGCTATCTCGACCGTGCTCACGGAAGTATTGAAAATCATTGATGTACGTGGTCAGACACATGAGATACTAATCTGTACCTGACTTGGTTCTAGGAGGTTGATGCCTGCAAGTCCGCCTGGAAGAACGTCGGATCTAAAATCCAGAACATCCAGACGGTCGTCAATGATTTTCGCTCGCAGTGTGTCAGTGAGGGAATGACAGATGAGGAACTGCCTGACATGATCAAAAAGGCCTTCAAGGATTTCGAGGTGTATGTACTTCATGCATTCATGGGCTTATTTGTGGACAAACAGAATCACACAGCTGCCTTTTGAAAGTCATCACCACCATGAATGACTGCAAGCCCGACTCTAAACGCTTTGTGGACCGGGCTCGCCTTGTCTATAAGCATTCTGAACTCAAAGCCACTGCGAAACAGTGTGGTAACGATGTTGACTCAGCGCTAAGCATCTTTCAGGTACACCTCAGTACATGTCAATTTTGACAGTTCCTCATTCAGTGTGATGTCTTCATTTCAGGCCAAGCTTCAAATTGATCTGTTCAAGACTATTCGTGACTTGCGAAATGATGTTGGTGACTTGCGGAGTGCTGTTAGCCCTCATGTATGTCCTCTGCTCCTGCCATATATATCATTTTGTCTGAATCCAACTCACAGGCCAATCTGATTGCTAACCTCAATTCTACGTGGGCCCCTCTTATTCAGTTTTTCAACAATACAGCTGATCAGATATTGTAGTTCGGCCTCTTTCCTTCCGCCTTCACCTTCAATCTTCTATGGGCGCTCAGCGGAGGTTGATCATGTTGTCAATCTTGTCCTCAATCATGCACCAGCTCGTGTTGCCATTGTAGGTTCAGGAGGAATTGGCAAGACATCCATTGCTTTGACCTCAATTCACCATCCAGAGGTGGAGAAGTACTTCCTCAATCAACACTTCTTCCTATCTTGTGAGGCTGTCATTACAGCTGAAAGTCTTGCTCTGGATCTTCTCAAGCTTTTCGGTCTATCTGCAGACTCTAGTGGCTCCAGATCAGCTTCAGATATTCTTGTGTTGTTTGCACAGTCTATGACCTTAAAGTGTCTGCTCTGTCTCGATAATTTTGAAACACCTTGGGATTCTGACAAGGACCATGTTGAATTGCTCCTGGCAAAGATAGCTGTTCCCCATCTCACACTGATCATCACAAGCCGTGACTCAGACCGCCCTCGAGGCATCAAATGGACAGCACCACTTCTTCCACCTATACAACCTTTGACAGTTTCTGCTGCTCTCGAAACCTGGAACACCATCAGCCATGGCCATGATGAATTCTCACTCCTCCTGATCAACGCAGTTGACTGCATTCCACTAGCTGTCACACTGCTTTCCCAGCTTGCTGAAAGCGATTCAGCAGAGGCACTGTGGGCAAGCTGGGAAACAGAGTCGACAAAACTGGTCAAATCTGATGGGTCTGCACACCGACTCAACAATCTTGAGCTCTCTATTGAACTATCACTACAAGGCCCACGCCTCCGTGCATGTCCCGGTGCACTTGACTTCTTCATTATTCTGTGCATGTTACCCCAAGGCCTGCCAGAGTTGCGGATACCAGAATTCGAGACATCATTCAGGAACCATTTTGGGGGAACAAGATCAGCAATCAGAGTGTTGAAACAGTGTTCACTTGCATATTCACTTGAAGGCTTTCTTCGAGTACTGTCGCCTGTGCGACAGTACACCCAAGACCATCCTGACCTGACGACCACTCTCTCCACAACCCTCTTCACTCAAATGGCTGAGCTGTATTTTGATCTAATTCCAACCGGTTATGTGTCCACCACACCGAGTGTGGTGCGTGAGAATATAAACTTGGAAATTGGGAACATCACCGCACTGTCACCTGCTCCCGTTGGCTTAAGCAAAATATGATTTGACATAGAATTGGTAAAACCGGTTTAAGCCGGTTTAAGCCCCGTATATATTGTATTCCCCAGCACATTACACCGTACTAAATAATATAAGAGAGATCGCTTAAGCCAAATGGTTAAGCCGGTTTAAACTGGCTGAAACTGGGCCTTTCAGCCAAACATTCAAGCTGGCTTAAACTGGCTGAAACCCACCACTTTCAGCCACGCGTTCAGCAAGTTTAAGCGATATTCCTGCATAAGCCAAATCAGCGGATTAAGCCAAGGACCACAGGCTAAGCGTACCATTAGACTTAGGAGGACTCGGTTGATTGGCTGTACGCAGCTGTCAATATGCTCGGCCCGGAGACAGGTGGGTCGACTCACAGCCCATCCACGCTAGCGGCCTTCCCCTGATCTTGCTCCTCATTGTCATCTTTGTCGTCCTCATTGTCTTCCTCGTCATCAGTGTCCGACCAGCGGCCCTCTTCCTCAGACGGCTCTTCCGACGACTCGGACGACACATCCATCGCTTCCTCCCCGGCAGCTTCGGTCTCCCTGTAGAACTTGAAGATACTCTCTCGGCGTACCGCGTCATCCTTGCGCCGGTCCTGCACGAACCTGACGATATCGAAATCATCATCGACTATGCACCCGTACTTCGCCCCCAGCTTGCTATCCAATGGCAGCCCCATTCTGCCTTCGAGTTCTCGCGCCGCAAACATGGCGGACTTCTGCTTTGCATATGCGATATAGCCGTGGTCCTCAGGTTGTTGCAGCTCCGCGACTTCCGCCCACGCCAGCTTGTACCTTGCGAAACTCCGAATTGTCGTCCTCCACTCCGCCAGTTTTATCTCGATCTGTTCTCGCCACCGCTCCATTTCAGCCTCAGCACGAAACCACTGGATCCGATCGCCTGTAAGTCAAGACACGTCAGTCCATTGTTGCCCTTCACAGATGCTCCACCACGTACCTTCCTTTGACCACTCTCGCAGCTCATCTGCGTCCATTTTCCCGACCTTCCCACTCCAAATCCAGCCATCCACCCGACCCTTCTTCTTCGTGGTCCCCGTCGTCGCTCGATTCTTCGGTACGGTGGCCCCCACTCCGCGTGCAACTGGTCGAGCCCGCCCCACCATCACTGTTCCAGAAGGCATCGCCCGAGTCCGCAGGCCCCCCCCCGCCATTTCTGTCACTGGCTGCCGAATCAGCTCACGCGCACCCACGGAGATAGCTCCTTGTGCCCACACCGGCCCATCCACAATGCCCGAGTCTCCCAGGATTCGCCTCAGCGTCCTCGATTTCAAGAACGTGTCCTTAGCCTCGAGAGCTGGGAAGTCGGTGGTGTCTCCCACAGCCGCTCCTAGAACCATCAAGGCGCCCCGAGCAGCCATGTAGTTCGCGATATGGAGGTCTCGACGACGTTCGGTATCGTTGAGCTGGATCTGAGACCTCGTGTTTTTGGCAACCCCGGAGCTGTTCTTCTTCCGCCGATCGCGCAGCGTCTGCAGTGTTTGGGCCGCAAGTTTCACGAGTTTCAGCGCGTCGTATGCTGCCCCCTCCCGCAGCTTTGCTTCTTGCCCAGCGAAAACCGAGATATTCAGGTCTTCTCGTTGGTCGCTGGTGAAATCGGAAGGCAGGCCCAGGAACTCGTCCTCGACCGTGCATGCCGATAGCGTGTTCAAATGGCCTTCCACCGCCGGCATTAGCGATTTTTGGTCTTTGCGCCAGTTTGCTATAGCGGTTTGAAGCTGCTCTCGCATCGCCTGAATCTCCTGCTTCAGCGCTTTCGAGAAATGCTTTGTACATTGCGCAACTAGTTTTCGGGTCTTTACTCTGGGAACACGTCAGTTCGGCCCTGCTCTCTGGAATGCATGTACTTACTGATCATCGTGGATCAATATTCCTTCGTGAAGTAAAGCGCCGACGACGTTCAGCCCAGCCTTGGTGTTCGGAACCATCGCAGCTTCATCCTCAAGCATCATTTCGTAGATCGCTAGCAGGGTCGGCACTGTTCAAGCAGTAGTGTCAGCTAGCAGGAATATAAGATATTGCTCTAACTCGACTCACCCTTCGATTTCTTATGTCTATACACACTTTTCGTATACTTCCCCTCTGAAGTAACCGGCTCACGGCTTACGTCCATCCAGCCTTCTCTCGTGATTCGACCCGCGTACGTGGTGCACAAGCCCAGGAAGTTACGTTCGTGTTGCTCAAATCTCATGTCGGCGGTACGCAAGTCTGCGAGTAACAATCCAACTGACACAAAGATGGTCAGACCACACTCCTCGCCCACGTGAAATAAACACACAAGATTTTGCCATTTTCTTGAAATTCCAGTCGTTGTGGTGGTTCATGATGGTGTCCTGGCGATGTCCCCCGCTCTGTTGACAAACTTGTGTACCAATCTGATTCAACTCGGGCCAGTAGACTTCAGCCGTTTCGCCGTGAAAATGGCCGGTCGCTACCATGTAGCTCGCCCCGAATTTGTACATGCATTCCTCCTGGTGTCCCCCAATGTGTAGCGCCGGCACGGCCCATCGCATCTGGCGGACAATGTCGGCAAGGTCCGGGAAGTGTCTCTCAAACCGTTCTACCACATTGACCGAGTACTGGCATGCAGCATCGTACGAGACAACACGGTCGATGCTGTCAAACTCCAACTGGAATTGGATGTCGCCCTTGTATTTCTCTCCCAGCTTCTGCCGTATGGCCAACGCAAGCGCCAGATCCACATTTGCATATCTACAAAGGATGAATTTCATTGTCGCCGAGGAAGAACAGTCTGGCATACCGTTCTCCGAACTGGAGGTCGACTGACGTCTTGATGAAGACATGACTACATTGCGTATTTACGATGCCGGTGATCTCCATGTTCTTGAACTTCTTCTTGTCTTGATTGTTTACGGCTTTCAAGTAGTTGCATGTCGATTTCTAACTCGATAGCCTTTAGTATGAAAGATACCCGTGGAACAAATACTGACCTCTTTCGTTGGTGGCACACTCTTAAGGTGATCATTCAAAGTCGTGTTCGTAGGGAAGAAGCCATCGCCTTTGTAAAGTGAATAATCGTTGGGATCACTGTTTTTGGTCGACTTGGTGCAGTGGAAGTTGCCATCCACAGTGACTCGCTCTTGACTCAAATGGCTGTCTCAGTCAGATTTGATATACCAAGTCCAGATTGATTTTGACATACCGTAGTTCAGGCGGCAAAGGTCCTATCTGGGGGTCCATATTGAAGCCGGGTTCTGGGCAAGTCGGACAAACGACCACTGTGCTTCCCTCAGCGCGGTAAGGTAGCACTCGGTGAATGCCATGCGCGACCCCCAGGCGTTTCCTGGTGGTCAGAAACGCCCACATCCTACTGCATCGGATGAAATTCTCGTACAGGTCCTGAGACACGTTCAGCGGGGTCCACCAACAAAGCAATTAAAACTTACTGGCACACTTGCGGTAAAGGTGTTGTCACTCAGACGACGTAGCGCCCCGCAGTAATCGAAGGCCGCGACTTTCGACTCGAGATGGTGCAGCTGGAATTGCTTGAGCGCATTGAAAGTAACCGCGCTCTGGGTTTCCTCGAAGGTGCAGGGGAAGAGTCGCGCATTCAATAGTTGGTCCACTCGGTCGACTAACTGCTTCCCTTCGTCACCCGCTTCCTTGAAGTGCCCGCAAAACTGAATATTGAGAGCTTGAGGACCAGTCTCCGCAATGATCTCAAAGACCATGGGTTTAGTGGGGAACGCGCAGCGGTTGCCGTGGTGCCCCAGCTGCAAAGGCTGTCCGAGTGCAGACATATTGTGGCGCACAAAAAACCCCTTGCTCTCATCCCACACTTCCGCCCAATGAAAGGGGTTGTTGCGGTGTGTGGCTATGAAACACGCTCTGCAGGAGGCTGCGTACTGCATGCAGTTGCGGCATTGGACTTCACAGATGGCCCCCGTCGCACACGGACAGGGGGTTCCCATGGCGGCGTCGGCTTCATCTGCCAGCACTTTCCGCGTTAGATACGGAAGCCGCTCCATAAACTGTGCCATCAGCTTTGCAGTCTGGGCAGTTCCTGTTAGCCTGACGTTCCCCATGTTTTACGCAACACGCACCTGGGTTTGCTGTTCCTCAGCTGGATCCTTTCGAGCTTTCTTCTTTCGTCTACGTGTTCTGTTGTCCAGGAATACGGGCAGGGTTTGCGCGTGCGTCACTTTTGTTCTTTTAGTCATCAGCCCGCTGGGTCCGGCCTCATTGTCGATTCGCTCTCCGGACGCCTGGGCTTCTAATCTCTCCAGATGTGACCCTCGCTCGCGGTCTTTGTTCTTCCTCTTCACATTTCGGCGGGCAGGGTACATGGCGCCAAACAGAAAGTGCAATCAGGAAGAATGAGGTCGACTCAAAGTCAGACCTTAAAGAAGCGACACGGGAGTCAGCTTCGTCGGGGCGCGTGGTGGTGGGTATGTGGTAGGGTTTGGGAAAGCAGGGATGTGAGGGCAGAGGAGGGGACCACCGATGTTGGGGGCACTGGGGGATGGCACTATGATCGGCAAAGACAAAAGAGAAAAGAGGTGGATGACACACCTTCATCACGTGTTAACCAAGGGGCATTGACCTTGGCGAGCCGGACGACGACGCAGAGAGGCGGGAGATGCGGCTCCAATGGTCTGCAAGGGCATTAGTGAAATACAAGGGAATCTGAGAGAGTAGCACATACCCGAGTCGAAGTGGTGGACTTCGGTCATATGCGCCGCCATTGGACGATGTTTGGGTCGATGGGGGGGAAGCACGATGGTGCACCGACCTAGATAGCAGCGGGGGATGCTGCTCGAATGTTCTGTAAAGACTTTAGCAGAGTCCAATGGAATATCAGAGAGTGACACCTACCAGAGTCGAGAATTTGCCAGTTTGGTCATACACACCCCAATTCAGCGGAGTTTGGGCCGATGGGTGGAAGGCGCGACGGGCGCATCGACGTAGAAAGGAGCAGGGGATGCTGCTCAAATGTTCTGTAAAGGCTTTAGCAGAATGCAACGGAATCTCAGAGCGCGCCACCTACCGGAGTCGACAATTCACCAGTTTGGTCATAGACACCCCCATGCGGCGCCGTTTGGGTCCATGGACGCCGGACGTGACCGGAACGGCGGCTTAAATAGCAGCGCGATATGCTGCTCAAGTGTTCTGTAAAGGCGTTAGCACAATACCAGCCAATCTGAGAGTCGCACACACCCGGGTCCAGAGTTTGCGACTTTAATCATACATCCCCCATTTGGACCAGGCGCGATGGGTGTGGCGACCTGGAGAGTACTGCGGGATGCTGCTCCAGCGTTCTGTGAGGGCGTCTGGTGTGACGTGCGCGCCGACGGAGGGAGGGCTGGGGGACACTGCTCGAAAATTCTGCAAACCAGTTAGCGGAATCCAAGCAGATGGATTGGACGGAATACGTACCTGAGGCCCACTTTCTACAGCAGACTCAGTGGTAGGCGCATTGGACATCCTTTAGAGGAATTGGTGTACTATCTGAAAATTATACGTAGAGTGGCCGTTCCAGACGAAAGTAACAAAGAAAAATGTAGAAAGGGTATACGTAGAGTGCCCGTTTGTATAGTCGAGTTCCTGTTCCTATGGTAGAGTGCCCATTTGTATAGTACAGTATGGTAGAGTGCCCATTGGAAGATCAAAAGAGACGACACACTCGCATGACATGAAGTCACTGCGGGGTACAAAAAAAGAAAAGGGATACACAGGACATGCAGTCACTGCGGGGTACAGGCCGACACGAAAGTCAGGCCTCAAAGGAGCGACACGAAAGTCAGCTCCAGTGACGGTGGCGGCCATGGTGGGGGGTGGCGGGGTGGTGGCATTGGCAAGAGCTTGAGGACGGGGATTTTGCGATAGGGTGCGGGTTCTTGCTGTTGGAAGCCAGAGGAGGGGGGGAGAGCGACGGCGGGGGGAGGAGAGCGACGGCGAGAAGCACGGGGATGAAAGCAAAGGTCTCGGTCACAGCTCACGGTAACACTTGCAATGCACGTGACCAAGACGCGTCGCGTCGTCTGTCCGCATTAACGTAGCAAATTAATATCTATTGTTCAAAGGTAGGTACGCGCTGTGAGTAATAGATTATTTATGCCTTTCCAAAATTCCCCCGGACGAAAATACACTGAGCTCAGGTCAGACTTCAAGCAGCACCAGGCAGTTTACTGCGTCTTCTCCCGTACATGCATCGAGGAAATTGGATCAATTGATACTAGTATTACAATCCACAGTCAGATAAGAACTAGCTAATATTCAGTCATCAATAAAAATAGGATTTCCAGGCTCCCCGGGAGCGGCATTAGGTTTCGTTCTCTTCGTGCGGGCGGGCGATTCAGGTGATTCTGCCCGCCGCTTCCCCTGCACTTTGGAGGACGACGCAACCAACACAAGAGCGACAGGCGCGAGAATTGTGCTCGGAGTTTGGAGAGAGGACGCTGGCGCCGGATCAGAAGAGGGTGGCAATTTGTCTTCCTCTTCATCCTCAGACGGTTCTTCTGCTGAAATTGTGTGAGACTTCATTCGCAAACACCACCGGATGCAACTTACTATCGTTCTCACTCGATTGAACGGCCCACCGCTCCCATTGAGCGCTCCGAGGGCAGCTGTGTTTGTGAACTCGGAATCTCCGATAAATCATAACGGTGCCGCGGCCCTCCATGTTCAGTGGTTCGTGAATCTGCTCATACCGTTTGGTGAACACAGAAAACGCGAACAGAGGCGTGTGAAACCACTCGGCAAGGATGGGGTAGGGGTAGGTGGAAAGATCCAGATTCATGCCGTGGGGCAGGAATATTCTGGCGTGAACCGGCACCTTGTCGTTCTCCGTGTATACGACCACACGAATCAGACGGCCTGAAGGATATCAGTAATTAGCGGCGTCATTTAGAGCCCGTTACGCACCGTCGTTCCCATCGTTCCCATATTCACCAAATTTGGGCTTGACTATGGGCAGAGATTCCCACTCAGGATCATCCTCTACACGAATCAAGTCAGGGGAAATTTGCAGAGAACATGGATATTACGCACCATCTGCATCCGGGTCCTCCTCGTCAGAAGAAATGTCACCGTCGATGTGATCTACAGTCCAGTGAGCACATATCAAAAATAAAAGTGGAGGACGCACTAGTAGGGCCAGTCATTTCCTTCCGTTGCGTTGCTGTTGGCAAGAAAGCCGTGGGCATGTCTTCAAGGTACTTCCTAGCGCGGCTAAGTTTGTTCGCTGTAACAAATAAACATCAGCTTGTGGACCCAGCAGGAGAAGATATTTGCGACGTACCCAGTCTATTCGCCGCCAACGGGGGGAGTTTGATCTTTGGCAGCTGGTACAGGACTGCGAAGGCATCATCGGCCCCAGCGACACAGGTCAAGAATTTATTCGTGGCGTCGCTGCGAGGGGTGAAGTCGGCCAAGAGCTCCTGGAGCTGCTTGGCATCCCTTGGATGCAGCTTTGGCGCGTACTGGGTCGCACACGGTCCATCCCGGGCCGGAGCCTCGCACTTTGCTCGCCACGTCGCTACTCGCTGCATCCCAACTGGTTCCTCACCTACGCTCATATCCAACACGTGGTCGTATTCGGTCGCACAAGGCTCCAGATTGAAGTGGCTCATGTCGGGTGGTCCCATGAGTTCGCGCAACATCCTCTCAGTGTCGGAACTGGGAGCTTTGATGTAGATGCGGGGCATGGCAGTGGTGACTGGACCCAGACCTGAGAACTGGCCCCTTTTATAGTGTTTCAAAGCGGCCACCAAATGCCCATTCGCTTTCCTGTCGCATCCGTGATTGGTCCCACCCAGTAAGTATTGAGCAGACTTAGTATCAAAGCGGCCCCAGATACCCATTGGGTCTCCTGTCGCATCCCTGATTGGTTGCAGCCTTTAGGGATCAAGCGGCGTTCAAGTCTCGTGTGGCTGATTCATCCCAGCCAGCAGTCATTGAGCTGGTCTTTGACGATTCTAAAGCGCAGGTCGCCAATTGATCCCACTCAGGTATTGACCAGCTCTTTAATGAGTCCAAGCACACGTCGTAGTCCCAGGGTTGGTCCCATTCAGTGTTTTGCCAAGCTGTAGATCGATGAAGGTGGTTGATTCCAGCAAGAATTCACGGCGTAAGAGAATATCATATTTATGACAAAAACTACGGAGGTGGATATGTAGGAAAGAACGATAAGAAATTGGCCTCTAACGCATCTGGCGCACAATGTCGGCCTCCAACCGTTCCATCACATTGACTGAGTACTGGCACGCAGCGTCGTACGAGACAACCCAGTTGACATCGGCCTTGTTTTTGTCTCCCAGATTCTGCTGTATGGCCAGCGCAAGCGCCAGATCCACATTGGCATATCTACAAAGAATTAATTCATTTTCGACGAGGAGGAACAGTCTGGCATACCGCTCTCCAGACGGCTTGATGAAGACTTGACTATCTGGCGTATTTACAATGCCGGTGATTTTCGTGTTCTCGAGCTTCTTCTTGGCTTGATAACCATGAGCCTCATGCAGTGAGATGAAAATTGAGCACCACTCACAGTGGAAGGGAACCTGAGAGCCTAGCGTACTGCTGGAGTTCATGAGTGCGGAATTGAAGGTTCGAGGAATTCACGGAAGGGCGGATGATATGGATTACCCCAGCCTGGTATATGAACCGCCTGCAACAAGACAAGTGCAGATCGATCTGGTACCCATTAACAATTAGAACAAAAGGTCGCCAAGCACTGAACAAGTTAGTCCGCCCTAGTCACGTAATTCTTATTCCTTGGCCGAAGAGCGCGAGCAAAGACCAAGCAAGCGAGACCTTGAGACGGAACGGGAGAACTATCTTGCCGACAGACAGGTTTGCCGACACAGAAGTCAGGCGGGATGGCGACAACAGTCAGCCGGCGGATGTAGAACAAGAAAGATCCTTATCGAGGCGACAAGAGAGCCACAAGAATCGTTGATCCATTTCGGATCACCGGTACGTAATGCTATGCAAGCCTTCTCGCTGTCCATGCTGATTATCTAGGGCTGACTGCTCGTCGCCTGTTTTTCGAGGCTGGCTGACTGTGCGTCACCGCCATATCCAGAGCTGCCTACGCATCACCTATGTCTCGAGGCTGACTGCGTGTCGCCGCTGCTCCTCGGCTTGGTCCTTGACCATCACTTATTGTCGCCCGCGACACGCATGGACCCTTGCAAGAACAAAGATGGCATATATTGTTCTATCTGCCGATGCGCCCGCGTCTCCGAGCCCGCATTTAAGATTCCAGGCACTCACGACTCCCCCCATACTTGTCTCAATGCGCCCAGAATCAACCTCCCGATCTCCTCTGTCTAACTCGTCTCCGCCTCGCCAAACTGAGGCATCCCGCATACGACGTCGCGCTTGTTATCCCAACGACAGACTTTTGGACTTTGATACGCAAATAATTTTACGTGGGTCCCTTGGGTAAAGACGATAGCCATGCTGGCTGGATGGAGTGTAAATGGGATACCCCACTCCGGGTGTATGCTCCAGGTGACGCAATTCTCCTGTGCTATACTGGGGTGCAATGCTTGAAGGACTTTGAGATCCACGGGGTACATTTGATGCACAATATGTGAAGGGCGCCCCTATTCCATCCAGAACAATGCTCGATTACACTACTTGCGTTGCATTTATCATCTGTACGAAACCAAGTTGTTGCTTTTGTCATATTTCTCGAACCACGCATGAACTGTGCAACCGCGCCGCAAGCCTGCGGCGCGCTGCGCTAAATCGGGGCTCCGGCGCCGAGAGCCGATGCGAACCCTTACATCCCGCAAAACATTGTTATTGGCGATTTGTTTCCTGGGATATATCAATGCGGACAATGCTGATATAATTCTTCCCCGAGGGCAATCATGTGCTGTCACACATATTCTGCGCATTGAAGCCTTCTCCAGATTCTGGTCTCACCATCTTAGCACACCGGGCATGCCCAATGCTGGCAGACCGCGGTGAGCTCGCGAGCAATTTTTCTCGCGGCGGCATTGTCAAAAGATCACGTGGTCGTATAATTCGCGCCGAGATCAAGTTCCGATCCTCTGCTATTAAGCACCCTCCTATCGACCGCCGGACTTCATTGCCCTTGCTGTCGGCGGAGCATCCCAGATGCCTGATGTAGCCAGCCTGACTTTTGTGTTGGCTGGAGTAAGATCAGCACTTCCTACCCTACCCTCTCGCATGCCGGTCGACCTTCATTGCAATTCCGCCTGACTTTGTGTTGTGCTCAGTGATGCAGGACGCTTGGGGCATAAAACAAAAAAATGATGGTTACTCTGGCCCAGGTGATCAGCAATCGTTTCGACTGATGCTTTGGCCTCCAAGTGGCGACTCTGGCGAGATAAAAGCGCTGACTGCAAGGTCAAGTATTACAATGACTTTCCTTCCGACCTCTCCGATTGCGATTTATCTCGCAGCCGCTGTTGGCCCCCCCTCCGCCAGGCTTGTGGATTGCAAGTCTGGCTTCAAGCATTCAATTACAATGTTCACTGCCGAGCGGAAAACAAAGGCGGTGGCTCGGGTAGCCGAGTACAAGGCTTGGGTTCGTATGCCATTTCAAACTGCTGCTATTCTGCTTACAAAATCATAGTGTCACCCACCGAAGGGCCATCCCGGCCCCGCATGTGCTGTTGCCTACCAGCCCGCCCCCGCCAAGGTCCTCCCATTCCTTCAAGACGGGGTGGAAGAGTTAAAGGCCTTGCTCCCAAAGAAGAAGGACCTGACAGATGGTGCGTGGTGATCATTTAAGAGTTTATAGCGCCTGATCATTTATATCCAGAGGACCTTGCCATGGCTAGGGCCAGAGGAGGTGCAGCACATGAAGCGCTGGTCGCTCAGGGATTCTTCGACAATTCAGACGACGACTCTGAAGATGCCCCACCAAAGAAGAAGGCACGCAAGACGACCAGTACGTGCTGTTGCTATCCGATTGAGCTCGCTCCTGCACATTTGACAGACACAGACAAGGGTAAAGCAGCTACACGGTCTGCGGAAGTGAATCTAGGTAAGATCTTTGCCTGAACAATATTCCTACATTGACCCATCTGCTCCAGCCAAACCGAAAGCCATTGTGGGTGCGTCCCCGAGTTTAATTTTCCATCCACATTTTGCCACACATACCGCAGTCAAAGCCAAAGGCAAGGATGCGAAGGCAAAAACCGCCCCAGTACTGGAACTGCCTGGTAAGTCACAATGTTATTTTTCATTGATGATGCTGATGGGGACGCACAGCGGGACAGGAAAATATTGTCGACGAGTACGACGAGTACAGTCCTCTCACCCACGACACGGCCGGCCTCCCAAGTAAGTTTTTGATTGGATGCCTTCGAAGGCGGAAGACTGACATAAATAATTACCAGTGCGGATAGTTACTCTGATTATCTATGCCACAGCTGATTGCGACCCCATCCAGCATGTGGTATACCTGCGCTATCTCCCTGCCTTCAACTTTGGCTACTTCAATATAGCGCGTCAGATCGAGGCTGACAGCCCATCGCCTGTGCAATTTGATCGTTACTGCGTTTTCGCCGGGGAGTTCAAACGCGAGACCCTCGAACCAATTAATATGACAGATCGCGGAGGGTACATGGTGTATCGGGATGCATCGTTCACCGATGCACAGTGCCCTGGTATCCGCCAGTGGATCACCCGAGCTGAGAGCGTAGCCACTTACAATTGTGCGTGCCTTCGCCCCGCTTATTGCCACTTACTGATTACTGATGACACCTCAGATATGGACTCGGACTCTCAGGAAGACCCCGATGATGCTCCTGACCAGCAAGAGCACACCCTCGACACCGCTAACAACGAGCCCGAGTTTGACTCCGACATTGAAATTATTTCGTCCACATGCACGCCATCTTCTTGCACCAAATCAGGGTCGGGATCCACCAGCTCTCAGCCACGCCCTTTGAAACGGGCTCGCCGCCAGTTTGTTGAAGGGTCCTCCCGCGTACCGTTCAAATCTGCATTCATCGACAGCGAAGAAAAGTGGTGGGCGAAAGAATCTAAAGACTGATTGGAATTGAGGATCAATGAGGCCGCAATTTTTTTATCTACCAATGGACAGTTTTATTTCTACCAATGGCCAATTTTATGTATTTTCCCCCCCAATCCTGAAGTGATTGTCTTGACTCTTTAATCCAATGCGACGCGACGCGACGCGACTTGCACACGTGGACAAATGACCAAACATCCAAGCACACACAAATAACAAGACGAGCTATTCCCGAGTCTCACCTCTTTCTCCACCACTGTATCTGGATCCCCGTGCCCTGTACAAACACACCCATCCCCACTCCTCACTGCGACTCATCCCTGACATCCCCGGAAGATACAAGCTTGCGCCTGACTTCCGTGTCGACGCTCAGTACCTGACTTTCGTCGGTGCTATTCAAGCCCACAGCGCCTGACTTACGTGTCGGTGCTCCTCAAGTTACAGCTCCGCATCTGTCCCCGCACTTGCAGCCCCAGTTCAACAGGATGGCAATCAATCTGGAGCAAAATAAGCACACACCTGGTACGCAGCGCTCGCATACTTGAAACATCTTATGCTGACCTCCGCACCCAGTTCCTCTGGGCCCATTTGACGGTCGTGTTGGTGCGGTGGTTCATGTGGGACCGGAGCACTACTTCATTACTACGAATACCGCCTATGTGCCGGCAATGCCCCCCACCGAATTCCACGACGTGTACATGCGAGACAACATGCGCTTTGGCATAGACGACCCTACGTTGCACCCGCAGAAATACAGCCCAACTTTCTCCCATTTCGCCGCCATTCCCCGACGCGAGACCCGGCCTGATATTGCAGTAATGTGGTATGATCCGACCCCGCAGGACTTCGTGAAAGGCTCTGCGATTACACGAAACTTGGGGAGGATATCGCCGAGGCTGCTCAACCGCCTGCTGCCCCCCATTAACAAGATCATGGAGTCTTACCATAGCTATCGGAAGAGCATCGCCCCCACCACTACCATCTCCCCACTGTTCACTCAGGTCACCGAGAGCATGCTCCTAGCGGTTGAACGACTACAGGGAATCCCTTCTATCTACCCAGTAATGCAGTTCGAGGTTGCATCTGTCCAACGCGCTTACCTCGAGCTCGAGGCCTTACTCCACTACTTCACCATCCACGACCCCCGCATGCACGATTTGCCCCCGCTCGGCCCTCCTCTCACCGATGTTGATAGCCTCACGGGATGTCTGGGCGCATTTGTCACCGACGCGCTGAGTGCGCAGCGGCTTTTCAGGGCCGGACTTCCATTCTGGTTTCTGAGGCCGACGATCATTTTCAGCACTGAGATCGTACGGGAGGTGGTCAACCCTCGCGCCGCCCCGCCTGAGCTTGACAGACCACGTCAAGAGGGGCAGCCCAAGGTCTACAGCGGGCCCAACATCGATGCCAAGATTCAGGCAATCTTCAAGTCTACCCGCCAGGCCGTGTGGTACACTGATCCATTCTCGAGGGAGGCTGCAGCGGAGGAATCCGAGTTGGGGACGGACGACAGCGTGCCATCTCGCGGTGCCGGAGCGGGCCCAATTTCACACCGCGGGAGTTCTGCGCGGTACGAACCATGTATGTGGCGCCCTTCTTTCTTCCGCCTGCATTTTCTAATGGGGTGGATCATAGACCCTCCTACTGGTCGCCGCCCAAACGAAACGCAGAGCAGTCCACGCGATTCGCGAGGTATGTTTTGCGCACTCTGGATGAGTTTGGTTCTCACTCCCTCCCAGGCAATCGGGGCAGCAAATCCGGCCCTCAGCCTCAACCCACATGGAAGCCTCCGTTGAACCCAACCGGCCGCGACAAGTTTGTCGTCCTGCAAGTCAAAGAAATGCCAGATGCCATTCAGGCTTGGGCAACAGCACTCGGCCACGTGAATAGATCGGTGCCCTCGATCTCGACGCAGCAGACAGATAGGAACTACCTCCTCCCCGAGCCTGCCCTCCTCGTCACGTCGCAGTTTGAAGTCATCCGCCAGAGGCGTGTCCATCACTGGGTGCTCCTACGAGACCTCTTCATCTATCTGATTGGCGTTAAAAACAGTCAAGCAATGCTGCTTACTTCACAGGAGTGGCGTGATGTCCTGGACGGGAAACTCGAGGCGCGCGGCCTTGCCAGCTCGCGGACGGGGAAGCGGAGCCGCAGACTCGCGGCCCTGATTAAGACGGTGGTCGAGGCGTGTGAGATGGACAAACTGGAAGGGATCCCTGTCCCAGAGGGGTCTTTCCCTCCCTACTCCGCGTCTCGGATGAGAGAGATTTTGTGGGAGCTCGCTGAGACGAACTTTCGTTTTGAGCTGTCGGCGCTTGATATACGGGCTTCGAAGAAGGAGCGCGCCCGGCCGGTTTCATTCTGCTACGCAGGCGGGACACTACTCGGGATAGATCTCGAGCTCGCCAGGAGGGGTCTTGCGTCTCCCTCACTGCGGGAACGTCATCGCTACCATGTACGCCTGGCTGCCCTTATGCTCGATTGGGAAACCCCCCGGGCGCGCCCAGCAGTAATCACCGCCATGGTACCGCTCCGCACCGAGTGGACCGAGCCGGCCATGCAAGAGCTGGAGAACGCTGTTGCCCAGTATTACACGCAATCATTTTATGACCTCTTCGGGCGGGCTGCTGTTATCCCGATGTGTCTAGCTGAACGTGTCTAATTGTACTATACGCGATAGCTGTACGGCCCGGTAATGTACCATACAAATACACTACTTTCTTGACGAAAATGAGAGGATTTCCTTTTCAGGCCGATGTGCAAATGAAGCCAAACAGATCTGGCTTCGTTTCTGCAATTGCTCTCCTTGGTTTACCTGCTTCCGTTTCAGCCTCTATCTGATTGACTGCATGTTGACATCCACTCTCCCATCTAGTACCCACCTCGCCATCACTCTCAAATTTCAGGGACGCGATGTTGGCCACAGCCACTCTAAAGCGAGCTTCAACGCCAAAGCGCGCGCTTCAGCTGCAGCAACTCAAAGCGTCAGGTTCACCGTATATAAGGGGCACCCAGAATTTTTATTGACCGCTCCTCCTACTCCCCACAAAACACACCCACCCACGCATACGCACATAACACGATGGCCCGAAACGGACACTCAACACGTAGTCCTCCAGCTCGCCCTCCTCCGGCACGGCTACTCGGGAGCCTCCAAGGAAAAGATGCACGCGAACTCCCAGCAGTGCGCCCAAAGCCTGAACCTTTTGGGCGGACATTGCTACTTGCGTGGCCCAAGGTGCGTACCTTATGATAAGATCCCGGTTTGTGAGTTGAGCGAGAGTTGATTATCGCAGAATGGCGAGCAACCGGTCCAAATCTTTGTCCCACGCCCCAAGGACGGCTGGATCAACCTCTTTGATCACAAGGAGGCCCTGGAGGCAATTGGGATCCCACCCAACGTCAAGATGGAACATTATTCCCGCCGCACCCGAGGGAAAAAGGGCGGTGTATGGGCACCTCTGGCATGGAAGGCCTACACAAACATCGGACTTCGCGAAGTCTTTGTCTTGCGGCGGAAGGGGGTGAAGAATTTGAGGAAATGGGACGATTATATGGGCTAGTATTAGTGCACCCGGGATACTTAAACTAGATTTTGTATCAGGATGAATGAGTAGGAACACATTTAGAATGCCCAGTTTCGTGGCCGTAGTGCTGTGCTCCAATTTCCTCGATGCATGTGCGGTAGACGACGCAGTAAACTGCCTGGTGCTGCTTGAAGCTGACCTGAGCTCAGTGTATTTTCGTCCGGGGGAATTTTGGAAAGGCATAAATAATCTATTACTTACAGCGCGTACCTACCTTTGAACAATAGATATTAATTTGCTACGTTAATGCGGACAGACGACGCGACGCGTCTTGGTCACGTGCATTGCAAGTGTTACCGTGAGCTGTGACCGAGACCTTTGCTTTCATCCCCGTGCTTCTCGCCGTTGCTCTCCTCCCCCCGCCGTCGCTCTCCCCCCCTCCTCTGGCTTCCAACAGCAAGAACCCGCACCCTATCGCAAAATCCCCGTCCTCAAGCTCTTGCCAATGCCACCACCCCCACCCCCCACCATGGCCGCCACCGTCACTGGAGCTGACTTTCGTGTCGCTCCTTTGAGGCCTGACTTTCGTGTCGGCCTGTACCCCGCAGTGACTGCATGTCCTGTGTATCCCTTTTCTTTTTTTGTACCCCGCAGTGACTTCATGTCATGCGAGTGTGTCGTCTCTTTTGATCTTCCAATGGGCACTCTACCATACTGTACTATACAAATGGGCACTCTACCATAGGAACAGGAACTCGACTATACAAACGGGCACTCTACGTATACCCTTTCTACTTTTTTTTGTTACTTTCGTCTGGAACGGCCACTCTACGTATAATTTTAGATAGTACACCAATTCCTCTAAAGGATGTCCAATGCGCCTACCACTGAGTCTGCTGTAGAAAGTGGGCCTCAGGTACGTATTCCGTCCAATTCATCTGCTTGGATTCCGCTAACTGTTTTGCAGAATTGTTGAGCAGTGTTCCCAGGGCCCTCCATCGGCGCGCACGTCACATCACACCAGACGCCCTCACAGAGCGCTGGAGCAGAATCCCGTGGTGCTCTCCAGGTCGCCGCGCCCGTCGCGCCTGGCACTCATCGACCTAAATGGCACTGAATGGGGGATGTATGACTAAAGTCGCAAATTTTGGACTCAGGTATGTGCGACTCTCTCAGATTGCCTGATATTCGACTAACACCTTTACAGCACACTCAAGCAGCATCCCCCACTGCTATTTAAGGTGTCTGCCGCCCATGGACCCAAACAGCGCCGAGTGGGGGCGCGTATGACGAAAGTACAAATCTTGGATTTGGTATGTGCCACTCTTTCGTGTTCCCTTCTATTTATCTAAAGCCCTTGCAGAGCAGTCGACACACATCCGCAACTGTCAAGCCCTCGCATCCCAGCGCCAAGTCCGTGTCTCCAAGTGCCGCACCCGCCCCCACGGCCGCCACCCATTGCTGGAACTGACTCTCATGTCGCTCCTTTTAGGCCTGACTTTCATGTCGGCCTGTACCCTGAACTGATTGCATGTCCTGTGCTTCCTTTCTTTTCCTTCTACCCCGCACTGACTGCATGTCGTGCGGGTGTATTGTTCCTCGTCAGTGTGCATGTTATCTTACGCCCAGGCCCCTCACAGAAGCCTGGAGCAGCATCCCCCGGTGCTCTCCAGGTCGCTGCGCCCGTCGTGCGTGGCTCCCATTAACCCAAACTGCGCCGAATGGGGGGTGTATGACCAAAGTGGCAAATTCTGGACCCGGGTATGTGGGACTCTGTCAGATTGCCCGTTATTCTACTAAAACCTTCACAGAACACTGGGGCAGCATCCCCCGCTCCTCTACCGGTGGGCCCGCCCGTTATGTGTCCCTTACATCTACCCAAACGGCGCCGAATGGGGGGTACGACGAAAGTCCAAAACTTCGACTCGGGTATGTCCTACTCTTTCAGATTCCCTTGCATTCTCCTACCACCTTTTTACAGAGTCCTGGAGCAGCATGCCCCGCTCCTCTCCAGGTGGCCCCGCCCGTCATGCTTGCCTCTCATCGACCCAAATGGGGCGAGTATGACCAAACTCGCAAATTTTAGATCGCCTTGTAATTACCCCAGCGCACTCGCAGAACGTTCAAGCTACACTCAAAGCGCGGGCTGGGACAAAGCGCAGGCCGAAGTCAAAGCGCGGGCCGAGGTCAAAGCGCAGGCTGCGTAAACAAAGGTGTCGGTCTTTAGATAAGGTGAGTGGCAAGTGCCGTTGGTCCTGCCTTTCAACCCCCACGTTCGCTCACCATGGGCCTCAAGAGCAGGTTTTCGAAGGAACAAGATCAACACATCGAGAGCTACTTCCCGGAGCTCAGGCGCGTGCATGGTTTACCGGGACTCGGCCAATGGAAAAAGCAGAAGGCAGACGAGATCGAGAAGTCACCTCTGTTCTTTGGGAAACTCCTCAACAAACCAGAAGACCCTGAGAACGGAGCAATTCCAGCGGTATGGAC